>CM037647.1:14184788-14229701 GCA_015227895.2 Colaptes auratus | reverse complement strand
GGACTCCACCACCTCCCTGGGCAGCACATCCCAAGGGCCAATCTCTCTCTCTATGAAGAATTTCTTCCTCACCTCCAGCCTAAACCTCCCCTGGCACAGCTTGAGACTGTGTCCTCTTGTTCTGGTGCTGGCTGCCTGGGAGAAGAGACCAACCCCCACCTGGCTGCAACCTCCCTTCAGGTAGTTGTAGAGAGCAATGAGGTCTGCCCTGAGCCTCCTCCTCTCCAGGCTGAGCCCCCCCAGCTCCCTCAGCCTCTCCTCCCAGGGTTTGCAGACTCCAGGCTGAGGCAAACGCTCCCCAGTCTTGCTGGGCACCGGAGCCAGGGTGGGTCATGACCTCGGGGTGAGCAGAGAGAGAGAGAGAGGTGCTCAGCCCTCTTCCTGCTCCCTGGGGCTTTTCTCTACCCACCAGGCTCATGATTTTTTCAGAGGCAGGCCCAGAAATAACTGGCAGCGAGTGAATAATCCATGAGGCTCCAGCGGAGCAGCGCCGGCAGGGCGGGCGGGGCGGGGCGGGGCGGGGCGGGGCAGGGCGGGGGCGGGGCGGGGCAGGGGGGGGGGGCTGCGCCGCTCCGGCCGCCCCCCGGCCCAGGGGATGGCTGCCAGGCACCACGGCGTCGGGGCTGGGAAACACCTCCAGGGGCACGCAGCCCGACCCTTCCCCCAGCGCTGCCCAGGGCACCACCGAGCCACGGCCCTCAGCACCGCAGCTCCAGGGCTTGGAAAGGGTGGATGGGGACTCCAGCGCTGCCCTGGGGCAGCTCCTTCCACACCTTGAGAGCCCTCAGGGGCAACAAATTGTTCCTCATGGCCAACCTAAACCTCCCCTGGGGCAGCCTGAGGCCATCTCCTCTTGTCCTGGCACTTGTTCCTTGGCAGGAGAGCCCAACCCCCCCCGGCTGCAGCCTCCTTGCAGGGAGCTGCAGAGAGCCAGCAGCTCTCCCTCAGCCTCCTTCTCTCCAGGCTCAACACCCCAGCTCCCTCAGCTGCTCCTCCCCAGCCCTGCTCTCCAGACCCTTCCCCCTGGCCCTGCTCCAGCTCCTCAGTGTCCTTCTGGGAGTGAGAAGCCCAAAACTGACCCCAGGATTCCAGGAGTGGCCTCAGCAGTGCCCAGTCCAAGGGACAATCCCTGCCCTGCTCCTGCTGGCCACACTCTTGCTGCTCCAGGCCAGGCTGCTGGTGGCCTCCTTGGCCAGCTGGGCACCCCCTGGCTCCCCACCAACCTACACATCCCGTGGGGCAACTCGAGGCCGTTCCCTCTTGTGCTGCCACTTGTTCCTTGGGAGCAGTGACTGCCCCCCACCTGCCTCCTGCTCCCTGTGCTCCACACCAGGCTCTGCTTCAGCACTTCCATCCCAACCCCCTCCAGGAGCTTGGGCTGCTCCTACCTCCACCAGCATCCCCCTGCTGGGTGCTCTCCCCCAGCCTCACTCCTCCTGAGGTCCTCAAGCATCCCATCTGCTGGAGGATGCTCGCTGCAAATCAGTGCCAAGCTCCTCAGGAGCCATCACCAGGCCTCTCTGAGGATCAGAAATGGACCCAAAGCCCTTTGGGCTCAGTCCCTGCTCCCCCAGCAGGAGCCAGCTTGGAGGGACAGCAGCAGGGGGAGGTTCCAGAAGGCTCACTCAGCTCTGCTGCCATCACCAGCCACATGCCACCGCTGTCCCCGTGTCACCCTGAGCAGCAGCCCCAGCCCCAGGGCGGCTCCCTGGCCGGTGGGGGGAGCTGGGGGTGCTGCTGCCAGCCTTGTAACCCCTCTCTGTGCATACCCAAGGGGGAGGTTCACAGACCCACAGAATCACCAGGGGTGGAAGAGACCTCAAAGATCACCAAGTCCAAGCTGTCACCCAGCACCTCATGACTAACCCATGGCTCTAAGGGCCACATCCAAGCCTTGCCTGAACACCTCCAGGGATGGGGACTCCACCACCTCCCTGGGCAGCACATCCCAAGGGCCAACAACTCTCTCTGGGAAGAACTTTCTCCTCACCTCCAGCCTCAACCTCCCCTGGCACAGCTGGAGACTGTGTCCTCTTGTTCTGGGGCTGCTTGCCTGGGAGAAGAGACCAACCCCACCTGGCTACAACCTCCCTTCAGGGAGGTGTAGAGAGCAATGAGGTCTGCCCTGAGCCTCCTCTTCTCCAGGCTGGGGGGGGGAGGGAGGAGGGAGGGGGCATCCTTCCATCTCCAGCGTGCCCAGATGAGGCTGAGCAGTGCAGGGGACACCTGACAGTGGGCAGGATGAAGCCCTTGCCTGATGGGCAGCAGGTCTAGGGGGTGGGTTTGCAGCTGTGTGATGGTTCCCTCCCCCCCCCCAAAATGAGGAGCCAAGGGCCTGGGCAGAGCATTTATTTCCCAGATCAAACCAAGCCGGCAGGGTAGGAGCCGAGGTAGATGGTCCAGCAGCCTCCACAGCTCCACTTCGGGGGCTCCCTGCACGGCCAGCAGCCCCCAGGGAGGTCCTCAGCCCCAGCAGGAGTGATCCCCAGCGGCCAGCTGGAGAGGTGCAGGCAGGAGCAGCCCCGCGGGGCTCCGGCAGTCCACCCCCTCCCCCACCAAGGAGCCTCTTCTCCAAAGCATCCAGCAAGCTTTGAGACCTAGCACAGGGGCAGGGGAGGAGGTAAATCGGGGGGGGGGGGGGCTCACTGGCTTGTAGGGGGGATACCAGCACGGCCCAGCCTGCAGCACAGTGGGAGGAAGAGGATGCTGTATAGCCCTGGGTGCAAGGAGCCAGCCGGAGGGGCTGGGGGCGGGTCTGAGGATGCAGGACCCACACCAAGGTCTTGGGGGGCAGCACCTCGCTAGGCTCCGCGGGCGGCCAGCTGCAAAGAAACCCCAAAGCTGCTGTCGGGCTGGGGGTGAGGGGAGCGAGGTTTGGGGGGGTGGTTAGCTAGCACCCACCCCCCCTACCCCGCCGTGGGGGTCTCCTTCAGCCCCCTCCCCCACGCCCACCCCCGGCTGGAGGAGCAGCCGGCGGCAGGATGCTGCCCGGGCCGGAGGGGCGGGGGGCACAGGCTGTCCCGGGGTGGGAGGGAAGCACTGGTGGCAGTGGGAGAAGGTCTGTCATGCAGGCAGGGTTTGGAGGCCGCTCCCGGGAGCCCCCCCAGCGCCCCTCCTAAGTGGGCTGCTCCTTGGGGTCGTAGATCACCTCGGTGTAGCTGGGGGGCTGGGGCAGGTCGGCCATGGGCACGGCCAGGTCCGCCTGGGTGGCGCTGGGGACGATCAGCATGGCCTGGAGGAGGAGATGGGGGGGCGGAGAAGGGGCAGTGCTGGGGGTGGGCACCGGCCGGTGCTCAGATCCGCCCCCTCCCCACTCCCTGCCCTACCTCGTTGGAGCTGAGGCGAGTGGCCCTGCACCAGAAGTTGGCGGTGGCCACGGCGATGCAGAACTCCAGGATGGTGAAGATGAGCAGCACGATGGAGATGCCGTTCCCTGCCAGCTCCAGGGGGGAGAAGACCCCGTCAGCAGCCCCCAGCAGAGGGGAACCCGGCCCCAGCTCCCACCCCCCACCTCCTTTCCCCCAGAGTGGAGCCCACCCCGTTATTTTGGAGCTCCCCTCCTCCCCCTCCCCATCGCCCCCCTGCCTCTCCTCCCCCTGCCTCTCCTCCCCCTGCCTCTCACCACCCTTCATCTCACTGCTCTCATGGCTTATGGAGGCTGCCAGGCCATGCCTCATCTCCAGAGGTACCAACCTAAAACAGGTCAGGCACACAGCACTGCCCTGGCAGCTGGCACCGTGCTCAGGGTGCCACCAGCTGTGGGGTCCCCAACAGTGCCAGGGCTGAACCTGTCAAACCTCCCCTGACCTCCCCCAGCACACATACAAGGTGGGAGGAAAGGATGGAGAAAGGACCAGGAGAGGTTGCCAGAAGGTTTGGCCCCTTCCAGGGTGGGGTGGAAGGGCAGAGAAAGGACCAGGAGAGGTTCCCAGAAGGTTTAGTCCCTTCCAGGTGGATAAAGGATGAGAAGGGACGGGGGAAAAGGGACCAAGGCAGGTCCCCAGAAGGTTTAGTCCCTTCCAGGGTGGCAGAGAAAGGACCAGGGAGGTTGCCAGAAGGTTTAGTCCCTTCCAGGGTGGGATGAAAGGATGGAGAAAGGACCAAGGCAGGTCCCCAGAAGGTCAGTCCCTTCCAGGGCAGGGTGGAAGGGCAGAGAAAGGACCAGGAGAGGTTGCCAGAAGGTTTAGTCCCTTCCAGGACAGAATGGAAGGGCAGAGAAAGGACCAGGAGAGGTTGCCAGAAGGTTTAGTCCCTTCCAGGGTGGCAGAGAAAGGACCAGGAGAGGTTGCCAGAAGGTTTAACCCTTTCCAGGGCGGGCTGGGAGCGTGGAGGAAGGAGCAGCCGTTGCCAGAAGGTTGCCCCCCACCCCGAGGGGCTGGGTGGTGGCTCTGGGGGGCCCGTGGCCGCGCCCCCCCTTACCAGGACGAGGTAACTGTAGTAGTTGAAGTTGGAGCGGTAGAGGCCGTTCAGGTTGAGGTCCACGATGAAGGCCACGATGCCCAGCAGGGCAAAGATGGCACTGATGACATTCATGGTCTGGCTGCCCTTCACCTGTGGGCACAGAGAGTGGTTTGGGGGGGTCAGCCCCCCCCGAGCCCATAAGGACCTCATCCCCTAGGGACAGGCAGCGGGTGACAGCTGAGGCTGCTGTTGGGGTGGGGGTGAGCTCCTCCACCTCGCTTGCTGCAAGGAATAACCTTCCAGAGCGGCTTCTGAACGTGGCTTTGTCCTGCTGGCATTCACCTGGCATCGAAGCTGGCCCCACCCCCACCCCCCACAGGGCAGGGGGGGGTGGGGGGCACTGGTGGGATGCCCAGGGGCCACTCACCGCACACTCCGTGGGGCTCTTCTCTGCCCCGATGGAGAGGCAGCCCGAGATGATGAACTGTGCCAAGAGAGGGGGAGGAGGACAGTCAGCCGCTGCCAAGCTCACCCTGAGCCACCCAAACCCACCCCCAGGTGCCCACGGGCACAGCCCCCCCCTCCCGGGGCTACCATGTGCTCAGTCCGTGAGATTTGAGGGCTGCTGGACCAGAACCTGCTGCTCCCAGGGACGCTGGAGGGCATCTTGCTGGGTGGGCATCCTGCCCCCTGGGCACCTGCCTGCAGCAGGCAGCCCCCTGCCCAGCTAGCATCCTGCTGGGTGGGCATCCTGCCCCCCTGGGCATCTGCCTCCAGCAGGCAGCCCCCTGCCCAGCTAGCATCCTGCTGGGTGGGCATCCTGCCCCCTGGGCATCTGCCTCCAGCAGGCAGCCCCCTGCCCAGCTAGCATCCTGCTGGGTGGGCATCCTGCCCCCTGGGCATCTGCCTGAGCAGGGCAGCCCCCTGCCCAGCTAGATCCTGCTGGGTGGGCATCCTGCCCCCTGGGCATCTGCCTCCAGCAGGCAGCCCCTGCCCAGCTAGCATCCTGCTGGGAGGGCATCCTGCCCCCTGGGCACCTGCCTCCAGCAGGCAGCCCCCTGCCCAGCTGGCATCCTAGGTAGGCATCCCCTCCCAGTAGGCATCCTTCTGGGTGGGCAACCCTCCCCTGCTTGCCATCCCCTTCCCTGTGGGCATCTCCTTCCCTCCTTAGTAGGCCTCCTTCTGGCTGGGCATCTGTCCCGGTGGGCATCCCTTCTGGGTGGGCATCCCTCCTGAAAGGGACCCCCCCAGTGTGTATCTCCTTCCCAGTAGACCTCCTTAGTGGGCATCCTTCTGGGTGGGCAATCCTGCCCTGGTGGGCATCCTTCCCTGGTTGCCCTCCCTCCCTGTGGGCATCTCCCCCCTGGTTGACCTCCCTCCCAGTGGCCATCTCCTCCCTGGTGGGCATCTCCCCTCCCTCCCTGTGGGTAAACCTCCCTGGCTGCCCTCCCCCCTTCCCTGTGGGCACCTCCCCCGGTGGGCAGCCCTGGCAGCGCCCCCGGCACTCACGGAGACGCCGCCCAGGAAGGGAATCTCTCCGATGACGAAGACGGAGGTGTAGACGTTGGTCAGCGTGGTCAGGACGATCCCAAAGCCGATGTGCATGAAGCCAGTCATGATCTGGATGGTCTGTGCCATGGGGCAGGGTGACAACGGGGACCACTCACGCTCCCCCCCACCCACCACCTACCCCCTCCCCAGCCCCTCTACCCCCACCCAGGGTTAGGGGGACCCCCGGTCCCTGAGCTCCTCCGGGACCACAGCCTGCCGTGGGGGATCGATGCAACGGGGAGGAACCTCCAGGAAGGAGGCAAAGCCCCACAGGGATAAGGAAAAACAACGGGGAGGGGGCAAAACCCACTGGGAGTGGGGCAAAAAAAGCCCTGGAAATGAGGGGGGGGGGAAAGCCCAAACCAAGGGAATGGGACAGAAGCCCTGGGGATTGGGGGGGGGGAAAGCCTGGAACAGGGCTGAAGCCCTGGAAATGAGAGAGGAGAAAGCCAAAGCCAAAGCAAACCAAGGGAATGGGACAGAACCCCTGGGAATTGGGGGGTGGGGGAAAGCCTGGAATAGGGAAGGGAGGAGTGGGACACGGGAATGGGGCAAGAGGCCCCGGGAATGAGGCAAACCCCTGGGGAATAAGGGGGTGGGGAAACAACAGGAATGGGACAGAACCCCTGGGAATGGGGAAAGAAAGCCCTGGGAATGGGGAAAGAAAGCCCTGGGAATGGGGAAAGAAAGCCCTGGGAATGGGGAAAGAAAGCCCTGGGAATGGGGAAAGAAAGCCCTGGGAATGGGGAAAGAAGCCCTGGAATGGGGGGAGGGGGGAAATCGGGAATGGGAAGGGAAAAACAACCCGGGAATGGGGGGGTACGGGGACCCCTGGGAATAGGAGTGAAGCCCTGGAAATGGGGGTGGGGGGGTGGGGGGAAGGGGAATGGGAATGAAACCAGACATGGAAATGGGGCAAACCCCTCGGGAATAAGGGGGTGGGGAAAGCAACAGGAATGGGACAGAGCCCCTCGGAAAGGGGAAGGAATCCCCCGGGAATGCGGCAGGCGGAGAGCGGAGCCAACTTCCCCTGCCAGGGCTGGGGGTGCCCCAGTCCGGGAGCCCCTCCGAGGCCACAGCAGCCCCCCCAGGGGGTGGATTTGAGGGGTAAGACCCCCCAGGAACGGGGCAGAACCCGCCAGGAATGAGGCGGGGAAGGCTTTTCCAGGGGTCCCAGCCCCTCTCCTCCCGCTCCCCCCCCCCCGACTCACCCCCATCACTCGGTTCTTGCCCTTGGGCAGGGTCTCGGCCGTGTACATCACCGCCCGGCTGCCCAGTCGCAGGCTCCCCATCCCCTGCATGGGAGCAGTGGGGGGGTCACTGGGACCCCCCCACACGCACACCTCCGGTCCCGGAGCCAGCTCCGGTCCCCTCCGGGGTCAACAGTAACCCCCCCCACCCACCCCCCCCCCCCCCATCCCCCCCAAGCCCCACCCCACCTCCGCGGCTCCCCATTGGTGCAACGCGGCTGATGTCAGAGGCTGCAGCATCCCCGGGGGCACCGCCCAGGCCACGCGTGAATCCCCCCCCCCCCCCCCATCATCCAAGGGTAACACACCCCCCCCCCCTCCAGCGAGGACCCACGGGTGAAAACCACACCCCCCCTCCCTGATTACTTATGGCTGAATACCTCAGGACCCACGGGTGAACACCCCCCCCCCCCCTCCCAACCTGTTCCCACAACCCACAGGTTAAAGATGCTGAGACCCCTCCCCACCCATCACAGGGATGGGCTTGGGGACCCCCCCCCCGCCACCCAGAGACATGCTCAAGGACCCCACTGTCACCCAGGGAGGAGACCAAGGACCCCCCTGTCACCCTTGGGTGGCCCCAGGGTCACATAGGAATGGGACTGGGGACCCCCAGGGCCGTACTCAGGGACACCTCTGCCACCCAAGTGTCACCCAGTAGTGTGACTGGGAGCCTTCTGCCACCCAGAGATGTGCTCAGGGACCCCCATCTCCCCCTCAGGTGTGCTCAGGGACCCCCCTGTCACATAGGACTGGGACTGGGGACCCCCAGTGCTGCGCTCAGGGACACCTCTGCCACCCAAGGATGGGCTTGGGGACCCAAGTGTCACCCAATAGTGTGACTGGGAGCCTTCTGCCACCCAGAGATGTGCTTGAGGGCCCCAGTGCCGCCCAGGGAGGTGACTGGGGGACCCCCCCGGCCCCTGGGAATCTGCTCAGGCACCCCTGTGCCACCCAGGGATGTGCTTGAGGGACTCCAGCAGCACCCAGGGACGTGAAGCAAGCAGAATGGCAGGGAAAAAACAGCCCCCCAAGGGCCTCAAGCCCTTTGTGTCCCTCCCCCACCCCCCTCACCCTTCCTGGCTGAGAGCTGTCCCTGCACCCCCCAGGCCCAAGCCCTGTTCAGAGGAGCTCAGAAAGGGAGAAACAGGAAGAAAAAAAGAAAGGGAAAGAAGAGAACATAAAATAATGATAAATAAAAGCAGCCCAGCACGGAGCTGCCTGCAGCCAGTTCCTGGAAGCAAAAAATCCATCAAGGGCCATTAGGCACCAGCCAGCTGCTCCCTGCAGAGCTGGGGGAGCTGAGAGCAGCGCCCCGGACCCACGGAGCCTGGCTGCGGGGGGGCGGGACAGAGCCCCGGACCCACGGAGCCCGGCTGCGGGGGGCGGGACAGAGCCCCGGACCCACGGATCCTGGGGTGTGGGGCTGAAGTGAGCCAGGACGCACGACGGGACCGAGCCCCGGCCCCACAGAGCCCGGGGTGTGGGGCTGGAGGGAGCCCGGCTGCGGGGCTGGAGGGAGCCCGGGGTGTGGGGCTGGAGGGAGCCCGGGGTGTGGGGCTGGAGGGAGCCGGGGTGTGGGGCTGGAGGGAGCCCGGCTGCGGGGCTGGAGGGAGCGAGGATGCTCCACGGGACAGAGCCCTGCACCCACAGAGCCCGGGGTGTGGGGCTGGACAGAGCCCTGCACCCACAGAGCCCGGGGTGTGGGGCTGGACAGAGCCCGGCTGCTCCACGGGACAGAGCCCCGGACCCACAGAGCCCGGGGTGTGGGGCTGGACAGAGCCCGGCTGCTCCACGGGACAGAGCCCCGGACCCACAGAGCCCGGGGTGTGGGGCTGGACAGAGCCCGGCTGCTCCACGGGACAGAGCCCGGACCCACAGAGCCCGGCTGTGGAGCTTGGGCAGCACCCTGGCAGGATCCCCTGGGCTGGGGGCCCCAGAGCTCCTTGGCCCCCGTTTAGCCACCCTGGGAAGGTGCCCCCAGCAGCTGTGCCCCCAGCCCGCTGCTGCCCACCGCAGGGGCTTTACACCCACGGGTGGAAGGCTGCAGGCTGGCACAGAGCGGCACTGGGTCACCGTGCTGCTGTCCCCACGCTGGAGCTGGAAGCTTTCCACCCAAGCCCTCGGGGGCAGGGGTCATTGCTCTGTCCCCCAAGCCAGCTGGCTCCCTTGGGGTGCCAGCCCAGCACCACCTCGGGGCACCCGAGGTCCTCAGCACCACCCTCCCGGCACAGCCGTTTCTGCCCTGGGTTTATTGAGCAAACCAGAAGGGTCACACCGTGGAAGGGTCACACCACAGGAGCAGGGCGGGTCCCGGGGGGGCTGTGGTCTTCGCTGGGTGCAGTGGGGGCCATGGCTACGGCCTGGGGCTCCCCCAGGGCTGCCTCAGGGCCCCCAGCTCGGCGGCGCCGCACGGAGCAGTAGCAACCGGCCAGGCTCACGGCAAGCAGGGTGCAGCACATGGCCACCATGGCCAGCGTGGTGCCAGGGGCGGCTGGCCCTGTGGGGAGAGGCAGTGGGGGTGAGAGGGGCCAGCAGGGCCGGCCCAGCCCCCCCTGCAGCCCCGTGGGGAAGGTGACACTCACTGGAGTCCCTCGTCCCACCCCGCACCGCAGGGACCGAGGGGCGAGGAGAGGGCAGCCTGCTGGCCTCCAGCGCCGGGGCGGTCCCCGGGGAGGAGCTGGGGAGAGCCGAGCCGAGCTCCAAGGGACCAAGGAGGACGGTGGCTTCCCCAGGAGACCTGCAAGGAGAAGCTGATCAGGCACAGACATCAGCCACGAGGGTGCCCAGAGCCCTCCAAGCAGCTCCTTACCTCCGGAGGTGGCCGCCCGCCGCCGCCGCCCCCCACAGCCAGCTGCAGAGCCACAGCAGGAGCAGCTGGCTCCGTCCAGGGACAGCCAAGCACCTCTCACGGGGTCGTAGGAACAGGCTTTGCCCAAGGGTGCCACCAGCACCTGGTGCCACAGCCTTCAGGTGACAGTGGAGGTAGATCTGTGGAGACAGAGGTCAGCGGGAGGAGGTTCACCAAAGCCAAGAGCTGGGTCCTGCACTTGGGTCACAACCACCCCAGGAAGGCTCCAGGCTGGGGGCAGAAACTGCCTGGTGGGAAAGGATCTGGGCTGGGAGAGTTGGTGACAGCAGCTGGAGATGAGCCAGGGGGTGCCCAGGTGGCCAAGGAGGCCACCAGCAGCCTGGCCTGGAGCAGCAAGAGTGTGGCCAGCAGGAGCAGGGCAGGGATTGTCCCCCTGGGCTGGGCACTGCTGAGGCCACAGCTGGAATCCTGGGGTCAGTTTTGTGCCTCTCACTCCAAGAAAGACATTGAGGAGCTGGAGCAGGGCAACCAAGCTGGGGAAGGGTCTGGAGAGCAGGGCTGGGGAGGAGCAGCTGAGGGAGCTGGGGGTGTTGAGCCTGGAGCAGAGGAGGCTGAGGGGAGAGCTTCTGGCTCTCTGCTGGAGCCAGGTGGGGGTTGGGCTCTTGTGCCAAGGAAGAAGTGCCAGGACAAGAGGCAATGGCCTCAAGTTGCCCCAGGGGAGGTTTATGTTGGCCATGAGGAACAATTTGTTGCCCTTGAGGGTTCTGAAGGCCTGGCCCAGGCTGCCCAGGGCAGTGGTGGAGTCCCCATCCCTGGAGCTGTGGTGCTGAGGGCGCTGGCTCGGTGGTGCCCTGGGCAGTGCTGGGGGAAGGGATGGACTCCAATCAAAGGTCTCCTCCAGCCCACAGCCCTTCTGTGGTCCCATGAGCAGCATCCTCTTGCCACCCCAGCTGAGCTGCCCCCTGGCTGTCCCTCACCTCTGGCCACCTGCACTGATGGGTGGAGGTCCCCCCTGCCCCTGTCGGCACAGACCTGGCTTCCAGAGGCGTTGGGGAAGAGGAAGGTGTCCAGCTGGAAGCGAAGGGAGCTGTTCCCACGCCGGGGGAGGAAGCGAGAGCGCCCCAGCTGCCCATCCAGCAGGCACCTAGCAGGGTGGGAAGCAGGGTGAGCCGGGCACTGCCGCCCCTCAGAGCGCCAGCAAGGGGCCAGAGCAGCCACCGGGGGCAGCAGCCACCCCCCACCCCCTGCCCAGCCGTGGTGCTCACCCATCGTCGGTGATGACCTCAAAGCTGAGCCGCTCCGCCGCGCTGGGGCTGGCCGCGCACTCAGCTACAAAGACCCTCGGGGGGAGCTGCTGGGTGGTGCTCACCGACGCCTCGACGTTGATCAGCTCCCCCCGGGAGTACCTGGGGGGCTGGAGCAGCTGGGAGGACCAGGAACCTTGGGGAGAGCACAGACTGTTAGGGCAGAGCAGGACCGCCTGGAGCAGGTCACGCAGGAGCACATCCAGGTGGGGTTTGAGCACCTCCAGCGTGGGAGACAACCCCCCCGGGCAGCCTGCTCCAGGGGAAATCATTCTCCCTCCTGTTCCCATGGCACTTCCTCTGCCTCAGCTTCCACCACTGCCTCTTGTGCTGCCACTGGGCATCACCCAGCAGAGCCTGGCTCCAGCCTCTTGGCACTCACCCTGCACATCTTGATCACCAGCACTGAGGTCACCTCTCAGGCTCCTCCTCTGCAAGCTGCAGAGCCCTCAGCTCCCTCAGGCTCTCCTCCTAAGGAAGATGTTCCAACTGCCTTCGTTTTCTTGGCTCTGTGCTGGACTCTTCCAAGCAGTTCCCTGAGGCCCTTCCTGAGCTGAGGGGCCCAGAGCTGGACACAACATTCCAGATGTGACCTCAGCAGGGCAGAGCAGAGAGGGGGCAGAACCTCTCTCCACCCACTGACCACAGCCCTTCCAACACAACCCAGGATACCATTGGCCTTCTGGGCCACAAGAGCACATTGCTGGCTCATGGTTGCTGCAAGCATCACCCTGGGACCCTAGCAAGCAGGGGGGGGTCCCTGCCAGCCCAGCACCAAGCGGGGCAAGGGGGCCTGGAGGTCCTCTACTCACTGTCATAGAGGTCCAGGGCGAAGCGCAGGCGGCGGCGGCGGGCGGCGGTGGAGCCGAAGGAGATCCAGGTGGGCTGGATGGCTCTGGATGAAACATTGCCCCCCCTGCCCCACAGCACAGCCTTCAGGGGGCTGACAGGCTCCACACCCCACCCCCCCCCCCCCCACCCCTGCCCCCAGCCTGCCCAGGAGGGGCTGCTGGAGCCACCACTGAGGGGTTCCATCACGGAGCAGCAGGCACATGGGGCTCAGCCAGAGCCTGGCTCCATGGAGGTCCCAGCTGGCCAGGAGTAGGAGCAGTCCATGGGGAGGGACAAGGGTCTGGAGCAAGCCCACCCCACTCCTCCTCCTGCCCCCAGCCTGCCCAGGAGGGGCTGCTGCAGCCATCACTGAGGGGTTCCATCATGGAGCAGCAGGCACACGGGGCTCAGCCAGAGCCTGGCTCCATGGAGGTCACAGCTCACCGCGGGTAGAAGCAGTCCACAGGGAGGGAGAAAGCCCTGGAGTGAGCCACAGGCCGCCCAGCCAGAGGCTGGTAGTGGAGGATGTTGCTGTAGTGGATGCTGTCTGGCAGGAGCTGGAGGAACAAGCAGATGTGGGGCTGGAGGGGGCCACCCAGAGTCCCCTCTGTGTCCCCAGCACCCCAGAACAGGAGCTGCCCGGGGGCAGAAAGCTCCTCAGCACGTGGTGAGGGCCAAGGCTCGGGTCACTGGTGGTGGCCACACTCTGCCCCAAGGGTGGCTGTCCTCAGGAGTGCTGCTGCAGGTTCCCCCATCTAGGACAGCAGGGCCTGGGGGGATCCAGCCCCAACACATGGGCACAGTGACAGCAATGTCCTGGGCACCTCAGGATGGGTGCGAAGGACCCCATCCCCACGGGGGGCTTCTTCCCAGCCAGGGCCCATGGTGCCCTGACTTTGTCCCTCCCCAGTGGGGCGTTGTGCCCTCCTCTGCCATCCCCCAGGAGAGCCAGGCTGCTGCAGCAGCAGCACCTCTGGGGGGTGTGTGTGTGGCTGCTCACCTCCAGCACGGTGCCACAGCCCACGAGGGGGTGCTCCAGCCAGTACCTGTCCCCATCAGCAGCGGTCACCCCGCAGCCAGATCCCAGGCTCAGCTCCCCACGGGCCAGGCGGCTCCCCAGGAGGCTGCTGGGCACTGCCACCGAGAGCCAGGCTTGGCCACACCTGACAGAGACTGCAGCAGAGCGAGAAGGAAGGGGACTGAGCCACCCTGCTGCTGGCCTCCAGGTGTCCCCTCCAGCTTCCCCTGAGCAGGGCTGGGGGGGACAGAGAAGGCTGAGTTGCTTCATGGGGTCAGCCCAGGGCACTGATGTGGCCATGATCCCCCTGAGAGGTCTCCGTGGGGAGATGGAGGAGATGCAGGACCCACCCCAGGGCTTCCCTCACCTCTTGGTTCCAAACCTGATGTTTGGGACAACCTGCCCATGGTCTTCCTTTGCTGGCACCCCCCAAGCCCCCCCCCCCCCACTCCCCAGCAAGCCCAAGGGAGGGCAGCCAGACCTCCAGATGTCCACCCCCCCTCCAAGCAGCTCCTTACCCTGAGCATCCTGTGCCCAAGCTGCAGCCACAAAGAAGAGCACAAACCACCTGCCCCTGAGAGCCTTCATCGTAATGGAGAAGAGGAGCAGCCCCCAGGGATGGCTTTGAACACCTGGGTGAAGGTCAGCTGCAGCAGCTCTCCCAATGGGAGGCTGGGTGGTGCCTCCACCCCCCTGCCCACCTCCTCACACCCACCTGGAGCCCATCTCCCCGGCCCAGGAGGCAAAACAAAGGCCTTGGTTCCTGCCCCTCTCCTTGTTCTGCTCCTTGTCCCTCTCCCTGCCCTTCATCCTCATCCTGTTCCCTGCCCTAGCTTCTCGTCTCTGTCCTTACTCCTTGTCCTGATCCTAGTCCTTGCTCCCTGTGCTGGTCCTTGCCCTGCTCCCTGTCCTTGCTCCTTGCTCCCTGTCCTTGCTTCTTGTCCTGATCCTTATCCTGCTCCCTGTCCTTGCTCCCTGCTCCCTGTCCTTGCTCCTTGTCCTGATCCTTATCCTGCTCCCTGTCCTTGCTCCCTGCTCCCTGTCCTTGCTTCTTGTCCTGATCCTTATCCTGCTCCCTGTCCTTGCTCCTTGTCCTGATCCTTATCCTGCTCCCTGTCCTTGCTCCCTGCTCCCTGTCCTTGCTTCTTGTCCTGATCCTTATCCTGCTCCCTGTCCTTGCTCCCTGCTCCCTGTCCTTGCTCCCTGTTCCCTGTCCTTGCTTCTTTTCCTGATCCTTATCCTGCTCCCTGTTCTTGCTCCTTGTCCTGATCCCTATCCTGCTCCCTGTCCTTGCTCCCTGCTCCCTGTCCTTGCTCCCTGTGCTGGTCCTTGCCCTGCTCCCTGTCCTTGCTCCTTGTCCTGATCCTTATCCTGCTCCCTGTCCTTGCTCCCTGCTCCCTGTCCTTGCTTCTTTTCCTGATCCTTATCCTGCCCCCTGCCCTTGCCCCCTGCCCTTGCTCCAGCTCCAATCCCTCTCTCTGCTCTTCCCAGCTTTTTCCCCCGGTCCTGATCCCTCCCCCCCCCGCCCCCAAACTTGAGGAGGTGATGAAGAAGATGAGGCTCAACCTCTGGCCACATCCTTCCCCCCCGGACCCAAGCTGTTCCCCGCACACAGGGTGACAGCCTCCTCCCCGGGAGCGGGGCGTTCGGGCTGCACCTTTCAGGCTGCTCGCAGACCTCGAGCAGAAAGTGGTAAAAGGTAAAGGAGTCACCGCTGGGGGGCAAGAGGGAAGCTGCTGGCAGCTCTGCACACTCCCACCGCGGGGACGGCCACCGTAAGGATCACTTTGGTAAAGGCTCTTGCTCCTCTCTCGGCTTCCTGGCTCGCAGAGAGGCTAACTTGCTCCTGCCGGACCTTGGCTGCAATGATTTGGCTAAGTTCTCGCAGCCCCCTGCCCTTTTCTCCTGTCCCTCTTGTGTCCAAGGAGGGAGGGCAGGGAGGGAGAAGCTGTTAGCTCCCCTGGCTTTTTGGCCAGGGTGGGGGCAGGTTTCTTGTGCTGTCTCTTAACTGTACACCCTGTCAATGTTGTAAAGAGGGTAGGCTGTGTACAGATCCGTTGCATCTCACAGGATCGGAGGGTGTGAAGGGCTTGGAAGGGACCCAAAGAGAGCACTGAGTCCACCCCCCCCGTGTGCCCAGCCCCAGTTCCCCAGAAACTGATGAAGATGATGAACAGGAGCCATTGAAAGGCACTTGAAGGACTCTGCCAGCCTCCAGCACGGCCAGCAGCAGCTCTCTGCCAGCCTCCAGCAAGGTCAGCAGGAGCTCTCTGCCAGCCTCCAGCAAGGCCAGCAGGAGCTCTCTGCCAGCCTCCAGCAAGGCCAGCAGGATCCCAGGAGGTGAGGGGTTGGAAGGACCTCCAGAGATCCTCCAGTCCAACCCCCCTGCCAGAGCAGGAGCACAGAACCCAGCACAGGGCACACAGGAGCACATCCAGATGGGGCTGGGAAGGCTCCAGAGCAGGAGACTCCACAGCCTCTCTGGGCAGCCTGCTCCAGGGCTCTGGGACCCTCCCAGTGAAGAAGTTCCTCCTCCTCCTGCTGAGGTGGAACCTCCTGTGCTGGAGTTTCCATCCATTGCCCCTTGGCCTGTCCCAGGGTGCAGCTGAGCAGAGCCTGTGCCCTCCCTCCTGACCCCCAGCCCTCATTTCAGTGCAGACTGTAGTTCTGCTTGTCAATACAGCTCCATTTGCTCCCAGCTGGGCTGGGCTGGGCTGCCAAATTTGATGCACCCCACTGGGACACCCACCCACTGCAGAGCCTCTGGGGAGCATGAGCTGGTGGAACATGAGCCAGCAGTGTGCCCAGGGGGCCAAGAGGGCCAAGGGCATCCTGGCCTGCATCAGGAGCAGTGTGGCCAGCAGGAGCAGGGAGCTCATCCTGCCCTGTGCTCAGCACTGCTTAGGCCACACCTTGAGTCCTGTGTCCAGTTCTGGGCTACTCAGTTCAGGAAAGCTGTTGAGGTGCTGGAAGGTGTCCAGAGAAGGGCAACAAAGCTGGGGAGGGGTCTGGAGCACAGCCCTGGGAGGAGAGGCTGAGGGAGCTGGGGTTGCTTAGCCTGGAGAAGAGGAGGCTCAGGGGAGAGCTCATTGCTCTCTCCAACTCCCTGAAGGGAGGTTGTAGCCAGGTGGGGGTTGGTCTCTTCTCCCAGGCAGCCAGCACCAGAACAAGAGGCCACAGTCTCAAGCTGTGCCAGGGGAGGTTTAGGCTGGAGGTGAGGAGAAAGTTCTTCCCAGCAAGAGAGATTGGCCATTGGGATGTGCTGCCCAGGGGGGTGGTGGAGTCCCCATCCCTGGAGGTGCTCAAGAGGGGATTGGATGTGGCCCTGGCAGCCATGGGTTAGCTGTCAGGAGGTGTTGGGTGACAGCTTGGACTGGATGATCTCTGAGGTCTCTTCCAGCCTGGCTGATTCTACGATGCCAGCACAGGATGGTGCTGGGAGCCCCTGACATCTCTGTATCCCCTGGGCCTGTGGTGCACAGCCTGGGGCAGAAGATGACCCTGGGGGATGGACCTGGAGCTGCCCTTCCCCCCCGCCGTGCCCTGCTGCCCCTGCCAAGGGCAGGGGAAGGGTGGTCAGCCATGCCAGGAAGAAAGGTCCCAGGCAACCCAGCCTTTGTTCATCTTCAGCTTCCTGACTGATTGCCCAACACTGCCAGCCAGCCACATCCCTCTGCAGGGCTCCTGCCCCCCGGCAGAGTCACCAACACCTCCCGGCGTGGCAGCGGCTGCCGGAGCTGCCCTGCAGCCGGCCGGGGGCAGCTCCCTTCCCTCCCAGCCCTGCTCCGCACCCAGCGGCAGACCTCCTCCACGAGGATGCTGGGAGGGATTGGGGGTCAAACCTGACTAACATGCAGCCAACCACCACCCATCCCCTCCCTTCCCATCACCCCGGAGGTGAGGAGGACCTTACCAGCGCTGGGTGTTGAACCAGCGGGACGCAGCCAGCTCTCGGTGAGCTCCCTCGCACCCTGGGCTAGGGCAAGGGGCACTGGATGGAAACTCCAGCACAGGAGGTTCCACCTCAGCAGGAGGAGGAGGAACTTCTTCACTGGGAGGGTCCCAGAGCCCTGGAGCAGGCTGCCCAGAGAGGTTGTGGAGTCTCCTGCTCTGGAGCCTTCCCAGCCCCATCTGGATGTGTTCCTCTGTGCCCTGTGCTGGGTTCTGTGCTCCTGCTCTGGCAGGGGGGGTTGGACTGGATGATCTCTGGAGGTCCCTTCCAACCCCTCACCTCCTGGCATCCTGATGGCCTTGCTGGAGGCTGGCAGAGAGCTGCTGCTGACCTTGCTGGAGGCTGGCAGAGAGCTCCTGCTGGCCTTGCTGGGGGCTGGCAGAGAGCTGCTTCTGACCTTGCTGGAGGCTGGCAGAGAGCTCCTGCTGGCCTTGCTGGAGGCTGGCAGAGAGCTCCTGCTGGCCTTGCTGGAGGCTGGCAGAGAGCTCCTGCTGGCCTTGCTGGGGGCTGGCAGAGAGCTGCTTCTGACCTTGCTGGAGGCTGGCAGAGAGCTCCTGCTGGCCTTGCTGGAGGCTGGCAGAGAGCTCCTGCTGGCCTTGCTGGAGGCTGGCAGAGAGCTCCTGCTGGCCTTGCTGCAGGCTGGCAGAGAGCTCCTGCTGGCCTTGCTGGAGGCTGGCAGAGAGCTCCTGCTGGCCTTGCTGGAGGCTGGCAGAGAGCTCCTGCTGGCCTTGCTAGAGGCTGGCAGAGCCCTTCAAGTGCTTTTCAGTGGCTCCTGTTCATCATCTTCATCAGTTTCTGGGGAACTGGGGCTGGGCACAGGGGGGTGCAGCTCCTTTGAAACAGCCTTCTGCTGAGCTGGCACAGCCTGGTGAGCTTCCCAGCAGAGAGGACCTCCCCTGGCACCCCAAGCACGGAGGAGATGTTTGAGGTGGGTCCTGCCCCAGCTGTTTCAACACCCCGGGGTCAAGCCCAGCCAGCCCATGACTCAGGGAAGCTCAGCTGGGTCCTCAGTGTCCTTCAGTGGAAAATCCCTCACCCCTCAACTCTATGTGATCCACCTTGAGCACACAAAAGCAGCTGCTGGTGCTTGGCAGCGCCAGGGCGGATGTGGGAGGGCAGGGCACCGCAGGAGGGCACCAGAAGCAGCTAAGAGCAGGAGGGGACACCCGCAGGGACCAGTGCCCACGGGACTGAGCCGATCTGCTTGCCCCGAGGACAGGAGGATGCTTGGTGTGGCTTTCACCAGCGGGGTCCTGCTGGCCCTGGTGGGTGGCACCGATGCCCACCGCTGCGGTGAGTGCCAGCCCGGCTGCCCAGGCACCGGGCAGAGAGCTGCTGGCGGGGGGGCGGGGGGCTCGGGGTCCTCACTAGCAGGGCTAACAGGCTGCCTGGCTCCTTGCCTTCCAGTTGCCCCAGAATCCCTGGTCTCCAGGATGCTGGGACAGCTGGAGGGGTCGGTCTCAGCGACTGAGCCACCGAACCCCAGTGTCCTGCTGGCCATGAACCTGGCTGGGGGCGCTGGCAGCGCTGCCAACCAGCTGCTGCTCCGTCTGATACAGGAGGAGGCTGTGAAGAACGCCCAAGGTAGGGTGGGGCGGGGGGGGGGGTTCAGTCCCAGGACCACCAGCTCTCCCCACAGCACCTGGGGGCTGGGCAGCTGCCAGGTCCTAGCTGCTCCCCCCCGCCCCCCCCGCCGGCTGCTCTCTTGTCCCCACAGAGATGACCTCAGGGCAGGTGGCTCTGCATGTGCTTGCCCTCCTCTCCTCCTGCCAGAACCCCCAGCAAGTCCAAGCTCTGGGACAAAGCATCGACCTGGTCCGTGTCCTCCAGCAGAAAACAGACGAGGAGGTGGCCAGCCTGGGTGAGCTGGGATGGGAGAGGGGGCAAGGAGGGACTTGGGCAGTCCCCCCAGAGGGTCCTGTCTGGTGCACAAAGCCAGTGGACAGCCAGGCTTAAGATGCTGACTTCCTCCTTCTGGCCAGAAGTGGGTTTCAACAGCCCCTGCGAGCTCCCCACAGCAGCAGTGTAGATGCAGCCCAAAGAAATTCGGTCTGCTCGAGGGCACCAGAGAGCTCTTTGGCTTGGGAAGGATCTCTGAGAGCAGGGAGCCCAACCACCAACCCAGCACCACCATGGCCACTGAGCCCTGGCCCCGGGTGCCATGGCCACACCTTTCTGGAACACCTCCAGGGATGGGGACTCCCCCACCTCCCCTGGGCAGCCTCTTCCAATCCCTGACCACTCCTGCAGCCAAGAAATTGCTCCTCATGTCCAGCCTAAACCTCCCCTGGGGCTACCTGAGGCCATTGCCTCTCTTTCCATCACCTGAGACTAGGCAGAAGAGACCAAACCCTACCTCTCCACAACCAGGGAGCTGCACAGAGCCAGCAGCTCTCCCCTCACCCTCCTTTGCTCCAGGCTCAACACCCCCAGCTCCCTCAGCTGCTCCTCCCCAGCCCTGTTCCCCAGCTTGGTTGCCCTGCTCTGGAGCTCCTCCAGCTGTTCTCCAGTCCCTTCCCCAGCTTGGTTGCCCTGCTCTGGAGCTCCTCCAGCCCCTCAGTGTCCTTCCTGGAGTGCTGAGATGTCCATCTCTGCAGTCCAGCCCCCCAGCAGCTCCCTGCCCTTTGCCTTGCAGAGACTGATGGTGTGCCCATCACCACCCTCTTCAGTGTCAGCCTGGATGCCCTGGCCCTGTGCCTGGTGCAGGCTGGTGGCTACGAATCAGCAGCTGTGGCCCTGGCCAGGCAGGTGCTGAAGCCTGGAAACCAAATCTTTGTTGGTAAGGGACCCCTCCAGCCCCTCTGCTCAGCCAGGCCCTGCCCCTGGGGGCCTGGGTGGTGAGCCTGTGGCCTGGCAGATACCCGTGCCATGGCGGTGCAGGCGCTGGTGTGCGCCCACGGCCACGCGGACCTCCAGAGCGGGCAGGACCTGCTCTGGAAGGCAGTGTCCAGTGTGACCAACGAGCTCCTCGACGAGCAGGAGAGGAGGAATGGCCTGATTGGCAACATCTACAGCATGGGGGTGGCCCTGCAGGTACGGCCTGGGCAGGGCTGCGGTGCCAGGGCTGCCCGGGCGCCGCTCCCAGGGCTGCCCGGGCGCCGCTCCCAGGGCTGCCCGGGCGCCGCTCCCAGGGCTGCTCGGGCGCCGCTCCCAGGGCTGCCCGGGCGCCGCTCCCAGGGCTGCCCGGGCGCCGCTCCCAGGGCTGCCCGGGCGCCGCTCCCAGGGCTGCCCGGGCGCCGCTCCCAGGGCTGCCCGGGCGCCGCTCCCAGGGCTGCCCGGGCGCCGCTCCCAGGGCTGCCCAGGCGCCGCTCCCATGGCTGCCCAGGTGCCGCTCCCAGGGCTGCCCAGGCGCCGCTCCCAGGGCTGCCCAGGTGCCGCTCCCAGGGCTGCTCATGCCAGCTCCCACCCTCCCCACAGGCACTGGAGACCTCCAGCAAGTTCTATGCCCCGCGGGAGTGGGACTGTGCCCAAGCCTTCGCCGTGGTGTACAGGCATGAGTACCGCCAGCCCATGGCCATTGCCCAGGTCCTGCCTGCCCTGGTGGGCAAACCCTACCTGCAGGCAGCCAGCGTGGACTGCAGTGGTGCCAGCGCCGGAACGGCCCCAAGCCAAGGCTCCTCCTTGCCCCCCAGCCTGGAGACAACCAACGATCACGAAGGTAGAGCTGCTGCCAGCCTGAGCGTCCCCCAGAGCCCGTGGGGACAATGCCCCTGCCCTGTGGCACCGTGCCAGGCGCCCACCCGGCCCCTCTGCTCTGCCAGCAGCCACCATCCAGGTGCACTACTCCATCGTGAACAAGCTGCAGGGAGCACCCTTCAGCGACTTCATCCAGGTGGAGGTCCCAGCTGGCTCTGTGCTGCTCAAGGTGCTGCAGGCTGCAGAGGAGAAGGAACCTGACACCTTTAGGTGAGAGCCAGAGGGGCTGAGGGGGCAGGTGGCAGCCCCCCCACCGAGGCCTGAGCCCACCTGCTGCTCACAGCATCATGGAAGTGGTTGGCTGGGGAAGATCTTTAAGATCATGGAGTGCAACCCTTCCCCCAGCCCTGCCCAGGGCACCACCCAGCCATGGCCCTCAGCACCACAGCTCCAGGGCTTGGAAGCCCCTCCAGGGATGGGGACTCCACCGCTGCCCTGGGCAGCCTGGGCCAGGCCTTGACAACCCTCAAGGGCAACAAATTGTTCCTCATGGCCAACCTAAACCTGCCCTGGGGCAATCTGAGGCTGTTCCCTCTTGTCCTGGCACTTGTTCCTTGGCACAAGAGCCCAACCCCACCCTGGCTGCAGCCTCCTTGCAGGGAGCTGCAGAGAGCCAGCAGCTCTCCCCTCAGCCTCCTCTGCTCCAGGCTCAACACCCCCAGCTCCCCCAGCTGCTCCTCCCCAGCCCTGCTCTCCAGCCCCTTCCCCAGCTTGCTTGCCCTGCTCTGGCCCTGCTGCTCACAAGTTGTGCCCCCACACAGCTTCAAGACCGAGCAGACGTCCTGGGGCCCCATGGTGGTCTCCATCCATGGGCTGGCTGCCAACCCACGGGACAGGACCTACTGGAAGTTCCTCAGTGGCGAGGATGCCCTGCAGGAAGGTGGGCAGCATGGGCTGGGGGGCACAGGGGGTCACAGAATCATAGAATCAATAGGGTTGGAAAAGGCCTCAAGGATCATCAAGTCCAACCTGTCCCCCAACACCTCCTGACTGCTAACCCATGGCTCCAGGGGCCACATCCAGTCCCCTCTTGAGCACCTCCAGGGATGGGGACTCCACCACCTCCCTGGGCAGCACATCCCAAGGGCCAATCTCTCCTGCTGGGAAGAACTTTCTCCTCACCTCCAGCCTAAACCTCCCCTGGCACAGCTTGAGACTGTGGCCTCTTGTTCTGGTGCTGGTTGCCTGTCTGGGAGAAGAGACCAACCCCCCACCTGGCTACAACCTCCCTGCAGGGAGTTGGAAAGAGCAATGAGGTCTCCCCTGAGCCTCCTCTTCTCCAGGCTGAGCAACCCCAGCTCCCTCAGCCTCTCCTCACAGGGCTGTGCTCCAGACCCCTCCCCAGCCTCCTTGCCCTTCTCTGGACACCTTCAAGCATCTCAATGTCCTTCTTAAACTGGGGGGCCCAGAACTGGGAGCTATTGCCCTGACCTCACTCACAGCTGTCCCTTCCCTGCAGGGGTTGGCACCTACAAGCCCCACAACATGGAGCACATCCTGGCCAACTTCACCACCTACTGAAGACACCAAGGGAGCCCTGGCCCCAGCAGCCCCAACGTGGTAGCAATAAAAAGCTCTTTGCAGCACAGCTCTGTGTGTGTGTGTGTGTGTGTGAGAGAGAGGTGGTGGTGGGGAGGCTTTTGGGGGGGTCACAGAGACCCCAGAGCCCTGAGTGGGGATGAGACCCTGGAGACAGGCTTGGGAGAAGCCATTGGAGGTACTTGGGAACCTCAGCAGGACACTGAGGGTGGAAGGGTCCAGCCTGCCTCTGGGTGTGGGACCATGAGGAATGGTGTGGAGGGACAAGGAGGGGGGGAATCCTACCCAGAGGTGGTGGGAAGCCTTTTGGGTGGTCACAGAGACTGGCCTGGGGTGATGTGGGAAGGACAGAGAGATGTCCTCAGGGCTGTGGGGCCGAAGGCTTGGCTGGTGGGTCCCAGGCTGTCTCCAGTGACTGGAGCTGCAGGTTGGACACGGATGGGATCATCCAGGGCTGGGGGGCAGGAGGGGGAAAGGCCCTGCAATGAGGGGGAAGATGAGGAAGGGGATATGGCTCCCACCATGTCATTGTCCCCCTGCCTCCTTACTGGGCTCTCTGGGCACACCCTGGCAAGCCCAGGTGGGCGAATCCCACCCAGCTTGAGGCCACTTGAGCCACACAGGCACTTGCTGCCAGTTCACTGTTGGCATTCTGGAGACTCATTCCCCACTAGTTCCACAGACCCTCTTCAGCTCTGCTCCAGGAGCTGCTGGCCTGCTCCTCTGGCCACTGTCTCCAATCCTGCCCTTCAGTCCCATTTGCTCTTCTCTCCTTGCAGACTTGAACCCCATTCATCTCAGTCGTGCTTCTCTGTCTCCCCATTGCCTCCTTCCATCCCAGCTCCTCCACTTCTCCCCCAGCCTGGCTCCATGGGGTGAGGAGGGGCTTTGGAGGTACTGCCACACCAACCTCTTCAGTGTCAGCCTGGATGCTCCTGGATGCACCAGCCACCAGGCTGGTGGCTACAAAGACCGTGGGGTTGAGCCCCACAGGAAGGAGGAAATGAGAGTGGCCACCCCCAGGGTCATCCTAATTGGGGGTTCTCATGGCTCAAAAGAGGGAGAGACTTGTTGAGCAGTGGTGCAAGGTCTGATAAATGGGATTCAAGGTTGCAAGGAGAGAGGAGCAAATGGAACTGAAGGGTAGGAATGGAGGCAGTAGCCAGAGGCTAGCCCAGCAGCTCCTGGGGAAGAATCCAACAGGCTTTGGGGAAGCCCCAGGGAGTGCGTGACCAGAACATCAACAGTGGATTGGTGGCAGTTGCACCTCCAAGCCTGTTTTGTGCCACTCACTCCCTCCAAGTAGGACACTGAGGAGCTGGAGCAGGTCCAGAGAAGGGCAAGCAAGCTGGGGAAGGGTCTGGAGAAGAAGGCTGGGGAGGAGCAGCTGAGGGAGCTGGGGGTGTTGAGCCTGGAGCAAAGGAGGCTGAGGGGAGACCTTCTGGCTCTCTGCAGCTCCCCTGCAAGGAGGCTGGAGCTCTTGTGCCAAGAAACAAGTGCCAGGACAAGAGGCAATGGCCTCAGGTTGCTCCAAGGGAGGTTTAGTTTGGACTTGAGGAACAATTTGTTGCCCTCGAGGGTTGTCGAAGCCTGGCCCAGGCTGCTGCCAGGGCAGTGGTGGAGTCCCCAGCCCTGGAGGGGTTTCTGAGCCGTGGTGCTGATGGCCCTGGCTCGGTGGTGCCCTGGCAGAGCTGGGGGAAGGGTTGCGCTCCGCGGCTCCACGGCTCTCTTCCGTCCTGCCCTCGTCCGGAGCTGCCGCCCGGAACCAATGTGTCCGTTCCGCGTTTCCCGGGGAAGCGGCAGGCAGCACCGCAGCACCGGGACGTCGCTCGGGGGGCAGCTGCGGGGCCGGGCGCCATGGCCGCGCTGTGCCCATGGAGGCTCCTGCGGCCGCTCCCGGCTGCGGCACGGCCGGGGACCGCCGGTAAGGACTCGCAGCGGCCACGGGGGCCGCAGGCTGCGCTGGGCGGCCGGCGGGGAGCGCGGCCGGGCGGCTGCATCCCGGCCGGGACGAGCCCGGTCATGGGGGGAAGATCCGGTACCGGGAGCCCCAGGCGCTTGCTGCACTAACCGGGGAGGGTTGGGGGTTGGGGTCCAGGCGGGAAGCGCGGCCAGGCGGATGGATCACGGCGGGGACGACCGGGGGTCAGCGGGGGAGCTCCTGTATCGGAAGCCCCAAGTGCCTACTGCACTCACCGGGGAGAGTTGGGGTCCCAGGCGGGAAGCGTGGCCGGGCAGCTGCATGCCGCCGGGGACGAGCCGGGGTTAGGGGGGGAGCTCCGCTATGGCCCCGGCGCCTACTGCACTAACCGGGGAGGGTTGGGGTCCAGGTCTCCTGGGCCAGCAGTGCTATGTGGGGGTGGGGACGTTGAGATCTTAAAGAGAGTTTGAGATCCGGGAGAATTCCCTCCTGGGTCCCCGCAGGCTCTGCCGGAGCCGCCTGCGGAGCCCCTCCTGCCGGTGGCTACGTTCCCGGGTTGACCTCCCCGCTCTGTCCCCCAGGTGCCGGTGGCCTCAGCATCCCCCGGGCGGGGCTGAAGCAGTACGTGTTGCCCCCGGATTACAGCGGTAAGGAGGGACGGCAGGAGACGCCCCCTGCCTGCTGTCACCCACGGTGCTGCTGCACTGGGGTGTCCTGAGGGCTCGCCGTGACCCTCACCCTCTGCGTCCTGCCGGCAGGAATCGTAATCCCGGAGAAGCCGAAGCTGAAGTTCATGGATAAGGTCCCGCAGGTGCCCAAGGTCAAGCGGGAGCCGCGGAATCTGCGTGACATCCGTGGCCCGTCCCAGGAGGCCACCAACTTCACCCAGGGGCAGTACGGGATCCTGGTGAGTGGGATGGAGCTGTCCAGCACAGCTGTGGGGAGGGGGAAGCCTGGAGGGGCTGGGAGCTGCACTGGGAAGGAGTTGAGGGGAGTTTGGGAGTAGGGATCCCTGGGGTGGAGACTCCCATCTGGTGCAGGGCCCTCCTATGGAGGTGGAATTCCAAATAAAGCAGTGGGTGGAGGGGACCAAGGCCAGACTGGCTCCAAAAAGGCAGGCAGGCTGAGCCACCTCTTCCCAGAAAGAGAGACTGGCCTTTGGAATGTGCTGCCCAGGGAGGCGGCGGAGTCACCATCCCTGGAGGTGTTTAAGAAGAGACTGGATGGGAGCTTGGTGCCGTGGTTTAGCAGGTCAGGTGGTGTTGGGTGATAGGTTGGACTGGATGATTTCCAAGGTCTTGTCCAACCTGGTTTATTCTATTCTATTCTATTCTATTCTATTCTATTCTATTCTATTCTATTCTATTCTATTCCTATTTCCTGGATCTATTTCTATTAACCTGGTTAATTCTATTTATCCTCTCTTCCCCTCTTCCTCCTCTCTTCCCCTCTTCCCCTCTCTTCCCCTCTTCCTCCTCTCTTCCCCTCTTCCTCCTCTCTTCCCCTTTTCCTCCTCTCTTCCCCTCTTCCTCCTCTCTTCCCCTCTTCCTCCTCTCTTCCCCTCTTCCTCCTCTCTTCCCCTCTTCCTCCTCTTCCCCTTCCTCCTCTCCCCTTCCTCCCCCCTTTCCTCCCCTCCTCCCCTTCTCCCCCTCCCCCTCCCCAGGCCCTGGGGGGTGGCTACCTGCACTGGGGCCACTTCGAGATGATCCGCCTGACCATCGGCCGCTGCATGGACCCCAAGGCCATGTTCGCCATCTGGCGCGTGCCGGCCCCCTACAAGCCGCTGACCAAGAAGAGCCTGGGGCACCGCATGGGGGGCGGCAAGGGCCCCATCGACCGCTACGTGACGGCGGTGAAGAGCGGCCGCCTGGTGGTGGAGCTGGGCGGCCGCTGCGAGTTCCAGGAGGTGCAGCCTTTCCTGCTGCAGGTGGCCAGGAAGCTGCCCTTCCCCGCCGTCCCCGTCAGCAGGGAGGGCCTGCAGGAGATGAGGCGGCAGGAGGAGGAGCGGAGGCTCAACAACCAGAACCCCTGGACCTTCGAGCGCGTCGCCACCGCCAACATGCTGGGCATGCGCCGCTACCTCAGCCCCTACGACCTGCGCCTCAAGGGGCGCTACTGGGGCAAGTTCTTCCTCCAGCACAGGGTCTGAGCCGCTCCCACCTCCCATTAAAGCTTCCCACCGCAGCCTCCCTCTCGCCCCTGCCCCGCTTTCTGGTGTCCGGGTCTGGGCCCCGCAGTTTAAGAAGGACATTGAGATGCTGGAAGGTGTCCAGAGAAAGGCAAGGAGGCTGGGGAGGGGTCTGGAGCACAAGGTTGGGGAGGGGGCTGGAGCACAGCCCTGGGAGGAGAGGCTGAGGGAGCTGGGGTTGCTTAGCCTGCAGAAGAGGAGGCTCAGGGGAGACCTTGCTCTCTACAACTCCCTGAAGGGAGGTTGTAGCCAGGTGGGGGTTGGTCTCTTCTCCCAGGCAACCAGCAGCAGAACAAGAGGCCACAGTCTCAAGCTGTGCCAGGGCAAGTTTAGGCTGGATGCTACAAGAAGTACTTCCCAGAAAGAGAGAGTGCCCTTTGGGATGGGCTGCCCAGGGAGGTGGTGAGGTCGACGTCCCTTGAGATGTTAAAGAAGAGCCTGGATGAGGCACTTACTGCTCTCTACAACTCCCTGAAGGGAGGTTGTAGCCAGGTGGGGGTTGGTCTCTTCTCCCAGGCAACCAGCAGCAGAACAAGAGGACACAGTCTCAAACTGCCAGGGGAGGTTTAGGCTGGAGGTGAGGAGAAAGTTCTTCCCAGCAAGAGAGATTGGCCCTTGGGATGTGCTGCCCAGGGAGGTGGTGGAGTCCCCATCCCTGGAGGTGTTCAGAAAAGGACTGGATGTGGGACTTGGAGCCATGGGTTAGTTAGTCAGGAGGTGTTGGGTGACAGGTTGGACTGGTGATCTCTGAGATCTTTTCCAACCTCTTTGATTCTATGATTCTTGGAGGGGGAAAGGTGCAGCCAACGGCATCCCCAGAGGTGGTGCAGCAGTGTGGTGCAGCCCTGTGGAGGAAGGAGCTGGGAGTGCTGGGGGGTAAGAGGTACTCCATGGGGCAGTATGGTGGGTTTAGGTAGTTTTAATGGGGAGGGGGATAGTCAACCCACCACAGGCAACAATGGGCCAGTGGGATCCTGGGGTGCATTAAGAGGAGTGTGGAGGGAGGTTCTCCTCCCCCTCTGCTCTGCCCTGATGAGGCCACATCTGGAATATTGCCTCCAGTTTTGGGCTCCCCGGTTCAGGAGGGACAGGGATCTGCTGGAGAGAGGCCAGGGGAGGGCTGTGAGGATGCTGCAGGGACTGCAGCACTGCCCTGTGAGGAGAGGCTGAGAGCCCTGGGGCTGTTCAGTCTGGAGAGGAGAAGACTGAGGGTGGATCTGATCAATGTCTGTCAATAGCTGAGGGCTGGGGGTCAGGAGGGAGGGGACAGGCTCTGCTCAGCTGCACCCTGGGACAGGACAAGGGGCAATGGATGGAAACTCCAGCACATGAGGTTCCACCTCAGCAGGAGGAGGAACTTCTTCACTGGGAGGGTCCCAGAGCCCTGGAGCAGGCTGCCCAGAGAGGTTGTGGAGTCTCCTGCTCTGGAGCCTTCTCAGCCCCATCTGGATGTGCTCCTGTGTGCCCTGTGCTGGGTTCTATGCTCCTGCTCTGGCAGGGGGGTTGGACTCGATCCTCAGAGGTCCCTTCCACCCCCTGACCTCCTGCGAGCCTGTGGGTGCGGCAGGGCTTGTCTCCTGCTGCGGAACCCACCCCCAGAAGCAAGGCAGCACCCCCGGAGCAGGGTGTGGGTGATGTTTTTATTCAGGAGGAGGGCTCTGGTGTGGGCAGCTGCACATCCCAAGAGCCAACGAGATGGAGAAGTCACCGTGGAGAAGCTCTGAGCGAGGAGGGCGGCTCCAGCTTCCACCCCAGGCGAGGCAGAGCCCTCGCCGTCACCCGCACGCTGCCCCGGGGAGGAACGTGGCTCCTCTGGCTGCTCTGCCACCGAGGAAGGGGCTGATGTGTCACCATCAGCCAAAGTGGAGGATGGGGAGCAAAGGGCAGTGGGGGTAAACCTTGGGATGTTCACCCAGAGGTGGGAGGGAGGGAAAGGGGAGCAGGGCAGGTGAGCTCCTCCGGAATGTCCTCAGGGCTGCAGGGCTGAGGGCTTGGCAGGAGGGTCCTGGGGTCTCTCCCATGGCTGGAGCAGCAGGTTGGATGCGGGTGGGATCATCCAAGACGGGGGGGGTAGGAGGAGGAAAGGCCACCTGCAGCAGGGAGGAAGATGAGGTGACACTGAGGAAGAAGATAGGGCTCTCATCACCCCCTGGTGGGGCCGCTTAGGGCCACCCTGCTGCTGGGTGAATGCCACCCAGCTCAACCCCACCCAGGCCCAAACCTGTGCCTTGGGGGTGGGGTGTGAGCAGGGCCCTCAGTTTGCATCCTCCCACCAGGCACCTGCTCACCTGGAGGGCAGCTGGTGGAGGGTCTCAGGCGAAGATGCTCCCGATGCTGGCAGCCAAGATGATGGCAAGGATGATGCAGCACAGCATGATCAGGATCTTCTTCTGCATGGGGAGAGAGGGGGCTGTGACATGTGGGTGGCATGGAGCTGGGGAGCAGGGACAAGGGACAGGGGTTGGGGAACAAGGGATGGAGGATGAGGAGGCAGTGGGACAGGTGTGAGCTGGTCCTGTGTCCTGCTGGGACAGTTCCCGAGGCTGTGACTTACCCAGGAGCACTGAGGAAGAAGGTCTGGCCCAGCCTGGCAGAGCCTGTGGGCCTTTGGGATGTGCCCAGCCCCACACTGCCCTGTCACATCTCCTCGAGGGGCTGTGCCACTGCAGCACCTCAAAGCCGGGGCCAGTCCCAGGCTCTGGGTCCTGAGCCAAAGCCACCATCGTGGCCACCACAAGCTGAGTCAGAGCTCTGCTCATCCCCTGCCTTGGGTTTCTGGAGGTGCCAGGACCCCCCACCTGTCCCCTCAGCAGCCCAATGTCACACTGAGCACACAGGGTGGGTGGCAGTGGGGACCTTTATTGTAACAGGACTTTGTGGTGACCACCAGGTCCTTCTTGGTGGCTACCACATCCTCCTGTCCCAGCTCCCCATGGTGCTGGGGCAGTGAGCATCTGGGGCCATGCCACCACCAGACATCAGAGCCAAGAGCAGATAAGGTCCCTGGTAGCTCAGTCTGCTCAGCACAGGGGAAAGCAAAGCATGGCCAGACCTGCTGGCAGCTGCTGGTGCCACCAAACTTCCTGTCCTGGCCATAGCTTCATCATCCCTTGTCCTCCCACGATGTCCATGCAGATGAGAGCCTGGCCCTCATCTCTTCCTGTCCCCATGGCAAGAGATAGGGGACAAGGAGAAGTTGGTTTCTCAGCAAAGAGAAAATGAACAGTCAAATCTTGTCCCCTCCCTGCAGGGGACATGAGGCACTGGCAGGGAATGGTCCAGTGGAAGGGGACACTCCAGTGTCAGGGTCCCAGTGTGGAGGGAGAGGCAGTGGTGCTGAGCTGGGGGAGCTGGCACATGAGGGCAGCAGGTCCAGGAGGAGCAGGGAGAGGAGAGGAGCAGGATGTGATGCTGGGAAGGGTCCAGCTGGGAGCTATCACCACTGGGATGGTTGGACATGTCTGGAGGAGGGAAAGAGGAGATGTCAGCTGGAGAGGCTGGTGGGGAAGGAGCTGATGGGATGCAGCAGGGAATGGGGATGGCAGGGACCAATGCGGGGAGCACGGAGCCAAGCAAGGAGCTGACACCCAGAGCTCTGAGGAGCTCAGGCCCCCAGGCACCACAGGCAGAACCACAGAGCTGGCTGGAAAAGACCTGTGAGACCATCCAGTCCAACCATTCTCTAACTCTGCCAAGGCTGGGGCTAAACCATGGGCCCCAGCACCACATCTCTGCCTCTGGGACACCTCCAGGGATGGGGATTCAACCATCTCCCTGGGCAGCCTGTGCCAGGCTTTGAGAACCCTTTCAGTGAAGAACTTTCTTCTGATACCCAACCTAAAGGACAACTTGAGGTCCTTTCCTCTTGTCCTGGCACTTGTTCCTTGGCAGAAGAGCCCAGCCCCCACCTGGCTCCAGCCTCCTCACAGGGACTTGGAGAGACCCAGGTGGTCTCCCCTCAGCCTCCCTCTCTCCAGGCTCAACACCCCCAGCTCCTCAGCTGCTCCTCCCCAGCCCTCTTCTCCAGACCCTTCCCCAGCTTGCTTGCCCTGCTCTGGCCCTGCTCCAGCTCCTCAATGCCTTTCTGGGAGTGAGAAGCCCAAAAGTGACCCCAGGATTCCAGGTGTGGCCTCAGCAGTGCTGAGCACCACAGACCCCTGAGCACCACGAAGCTCCTCACACCAGGACCCCCAGCCCCAAAAGCAGCAGCAGCAGAAACCAAGCCACCAGCAGAGCCAGACCTCAGCACTGGGACACAGGGACAGCCTCATCGTGCCAGCCTGCTGCCCCAAGCCCTCCATGTCCCTGTGCTGAGGGTCCCCAAACACTTACAGACCACAGCCCCCCAGCCTTGGGGGCTATTTCTTGTTTAGCCCCACGGACAGTCCGATGATCAGGGCAACTGTCCCCAGCAAGAGCACCACAACTGCTGCCAAGATCAGCATCTTCTGGAGGGGGCAAGAGTGGAGATGGGGCTGGGGTGACACCTGCCCCGTGGTTTGGGGACACACATGGAGAGCAGAAGTGGGCCCAGAGGAGCCCAGAAGAGCCAGAGATGCTGCAGACCCAGGGACAAGGCAGGAGGGGCTGAGCCCTCCCTCACCAGCTCATCACACCTGAGGGGTTTCAAGGGTGGGGTTGGTGGTGAGGGGACAGAGAAGGACAGAGAATGCCAACCTCCAGGGAGGTCATAAGAGAGGACCAGGAACTGGCTGGGGTGGTTGGGGGAGACTGGTGGCCAATGGGAGCTGTTGGTGTCGTCTAGAGGGTAGCTGGGGGACACGAGGGGTGGGGGGAAGCCACAGAAGACTGGAAGACACAAGAGGTGGGGGGGAGGACACAAGGGATGGCTGTGGGACACAAGGGATGGCTGAGGGACACAAAGTGGTTGAGGGACAAGAGGCGGCTGGGGGACAGAAGTGGTTCTCAGGGTCACTGGAGGGCATGAGGAGATGCTGGGGGACAGAGGAGGGGGAGAATGTGGGGTGGCTGGAGGACATGAGGTGGTTTGGGACAGAAGAGGTGGTTGGGGGACACAAGGGGTTTTCAGGGCCTCTGGAGGTTACAGGGAGATGCTGAGGAACAGAAGAGGACACTGGGGGTGGCTGGGGGACACAAGAAATGGCTGGGGGACAGGAGAAGTGGCTGGGGGACAGGAGAGCTGGTTGGGAGACATGAGGAGTGGCTGGGGGACACATGGGGAGATGCTGAGGGAGAGAAGAGGACACTGGGGGTGGCTGGGGGACACGAAGTGGCTGGGGGACAGAAGTGGCTGGAGACACAAGGGGTTCTTAGGGTCACTGGAGGGTAGGGGGAGATGCTGAGGGACAGAAGAGGACACTGGGGGTGGCTGGGGGACACAAAGGGTAGCTGGGGGACAGAAAAAGTGGCTGGGGGGACAGAAGAAGTGGCTGGGGGGGGACAGGAGAGGTGGTTGGGAGAGATGAGGAGTGGCTGGGGGACACAAGGGGTTTTCAGGGCCTCTGGAGGTTATGGGGAGATGCTGAGGGAGAGAAGAGGACACTGGGGGTGGCTGGGGGACACACGAAGTGGCTGGGGGACACAAGGGGGCTTTAGGTCTACCGGAGGCTATGTGGGGAAGGCGCTGGGAGCACTGGGAGGCGTGAGGGTTCGCCGAGGGACACCCAGGGACAACGGGGATGCCTTGGGGATGCTTTGGGGATGCCTTGGGGATGCCAGGGCTGCGGAGGGGACACTGTGGGGACACTGGGGCCGCCGGTCCATCTCACCCTCCTGGCCTCACTCTGGTACTTCACAGCCTTTTTGGTGTCGGCCACCGCCCGCTCCACGAAGCCGACGGACTGGTCCATGTTGTTCTCGATGCGGTCGATCATGGTCCCCTGCGGGGCGGGGCGGGGACGGCAGGGGACAGGCGGAGACAGAGGAGGGGCAAGACACACGCACACACTGAGAGCACCCAAGGGGGGTGGCACTCAGCCCCCCACCCACCCACCTTGCGTGCCTGGCCCTGGTACTGCAGAGCTTTTTTGGTCTGCTGGTGGCCCTGCTCCACGTGCTCGGCCGCCCGCCGGACGTGCTGCTCCACGTTATCCAGCAGCCCACCCTGCGGGGACAACAGGGGGGACACGCTCAGGGGGGACGCTGTGGCGTGGTGCCACGGGTGGTGGCATTCGGCACGGCCCCACGGCGAGCGGCGCGGCCCCACGGCGCAGGTACTCACCCGTCCCCAGCGGGCACAGTGGCTCCTCGCGTGGCATGGGGGGGACAAAAAGGGGGCTGAGAGAGCGGCCAGGGCCACCGTAGTGCCGGGGACACACGCCTCTGCCCACCCTTGCGTCCCCACGGGGCTCTGGGCAGCCCTGGGGGACAGTGCCTGGGCAGTTTCATGCCCAGGTTCCTGTTTGTCCCCATGCACAGGTCCTTTCTTGTCCCCATATCCAGGTCCCAGCTGTCCCCATGCAGAAGTTCCTGCTTGTCTTCACTCTCAGCTTCCCACTTGTCCCTACACTCATGTCCCTGCAGTCCCCACACACAGGTCCCTCTGTCCCCATGCACAGGTCCCTCCTGTCCCCACACACAGGTCCCTCCTGTCCCCACACACAGCTGCCTGCTGTCCCCACACACAGCTGCCTGTTGTCCCCATATCCAGGTCCCTACTGTCCCTATGCACAGGTTCTTGCTGTCCCCACACACAGGTCCCTGCTGTCCCCACGCACAGGTCCCTGCTGTCATATCCAGGTCCCTGCTGTCCCCACACAAAGGACCCTGCTGTCCCCATGCACAGGTCCCTGCTGTCCCCACACACAGGTCCCTGCTGTCCCCACACACAGGACCCTCCTGTCCCCATATCCAGGTCCCTACTGTCCCTATGCACAGGTTCTGCTGTCCCCGCACACAGGTCCCTGCTGTCCCCACACACAGGACCCTGCTGTCCCCACACACAGGACCCTGCTGTCCCCACACACAGGTCCCTGCTGTCATATCCAGGTCCCTGCTGTCCCCACACACAGGACCCTCCTGTCCCCATATCCAGGTCCCTACTGTCCCTATGCACAGGTTCTTGCTGTCCCCGCACACAGGTCCCTGCTGTCCCCACACACAGGACCCTGCTGTCCCCATGCACAGGTCCCTGCTGTCCCCACACACAGGACCCTGCTGTCCCATGCACAGGTCCCTGATGTCCCCATGCACAGGTCCCTGCTGTCCCCACACACAGGTCCCTGCTGTCCCCACGCACAGCTGCCTGTGGGACAACATATCCAGGTCCCTGCTGTCCCCACACCCAGGTCCCTGCTGTCCCCACGCACAGGTTCTTGCTGTCCCGCACACAGGTCCCTGCTGTCCCCACACACAGGTCCCTGCTGTCATATCCAGGTCCCTGCTGTCCCACCAGCACACCTGGTTCTCCACCAGCATGGCAATGTCCACGAACATGTCGTGGAGCTCCTTGATGCTGCTCTCCAGCCGCACGATGTCCTTGTGCCGCCCCTCGATCTCGCTCAGCGCCTGCTTCGAGATCTGCGAGTCCATGATCTGCAACGGGCAGCAGCACAGGGTTGGTGGCCCTCACCCAGGTCCCTGTGTCCCTCCTGGTGTCCCCTCCAGACCGCTGCTCACCCCCGAGGTGAAAATGGAGGGGTTCCCACTTTCCAGCATCTCTTCCAGCTCCTCGTCCGTCGTGTTCTTGCCGGCTGCGGGCAGGTGGGGGCAGGGTGGGATGAGGGTGGGAGAGCAGTTGGGACAGGAGCAGGATAGGGTGGGACAGAGGTGGGTTAAGGAGAGGGCAGGAGTGAGGCAGGAGTTGGATAGGGGTGGGATGGCAAGGGGATAGAGGTGGGACAGGGGTGGGGACAGAGGTGGGATAAGGCAAGGACAGGAGTGAGGCAGGAGTCAGATAGGGATGGGATGGTGTGGGAGTAGAGGTGGGACAGGGGTAGGGACAGGGGTAGGGACAGCAGTGGGACAGGGGTGGGACAAGGGTGGGAGAGCAGTTGGGACAGGAGCGGGATAGGGTGGGACAGAGGTGGGATAAGGAGAGGACAGGAATGAGGCAGGAGTCAGGGATGGGATGGTGTGGGGGTAGAGGTGGGACAGGGGTGGGGACAGCAGTGGGACAGGGGTGGGACAAGGGTGGGAGAGCAGTTGGGACAGGAGCAGGATAGGGTGGGACAGAGGTGGGATAAGGAGAGGACAGGAATGAGGCAGGAGTCAGGGATGGGATGGTGTGGGGGTAGAGGTGGGACAGGGGTGGGGACAGCAGTGGGACAGGGGTGGGACAAAATGGAGCAGGGGTGGGGAAAGAGGTGGGATAGGGGTAGGGTAGAGGTGGGAATAGAGTGGGATAAGGATGGGAAGGGGTGAGGAAAGGGTGGGAACAGGGTGGGATGAGGGTAGGGAAAGGGTTGGGACAGGCCCCACCCACTCTAGCAAGGGAGGTGGGGCTTATGGGACCTGGCTCCACCTACTTTTCCCAAAGGGGGCGGAGTCTATACCCAGTTCGCCCAGGGAGGTGTGTGGCCTATGGCCTGAGGCCGCCCACTTTGCCCCAAGGGGTGGGGTTCTGGCGGCTGGCCCCGCCCAGCAAGCCCAGAGGGGGCGTGGTCAAGAGCCCAAATCCCAGCCCACTGGTCCTGCCGGGGGCGGGGCCTGTGCAGGGGGCGGGGCACGCACTGATCTCGAGCTGCCGCTGGATCCGGCCCTTGCTGCGCTCCCGGAAATCCACCTGCGCCTCGTTGTACTTGGTCATCACGTCCACGAACTTGCGGGACAGGACCGAGTGCTGGGGACAAGGACACGGGCTGGGGACACTCCACGGACACGGCACCTGCCTGGTCCCACAGGCAGCAGGAGCCAGGGATGGGGACAGGGACAAGGACGTGGGCTGGGCTCACCACTGACATAGCATCTCTCTGGTCCACAAGCAGCAGGACCCAGGAGACATGGTGGTGGGGACATGGGACACCCTAGGCATGGCATGTCCCAACCCTGGGGCACAGGACCCAGTGCTGGGGATGGGGACAAGGACTTGTGGCTTGGGACACCCCAGGCATGACATGTGCCTATGGGCCATTCTCCCAGGGGACAAGAGCTAGGACAGGGGGTGTGACACTGGGGACGCTCCAGACGTGCCACATTCCAGCCCCAGGAGACAAGGTAGGGTGCTGAGGATTGGGGCAGGGGCAAGACTGGTGACACTCTGGGCCAGGAGACAGGAGAGGATGAGGTGCTGGAGCTGGGGACCCAGAAGGTGACACATTGCAGCCCATGGGGAACAGGGCAGAGGGACATGAAGCCTGGGAGCACCCAGCCACAGTGTGTCTGAGACAGGGGAGGTGCTGCTAGGGATGGAGCTGGGAGACCTGGGGACACCCAGGACATGCCCTTCCACGCCAGCCTGTGGAGGATGGGGTGGGGACAGGGTGGGACCTGGACGACCCCCAGCAGCAGGTCCTGGGGGGCCGCAGCTCACCTGAGACTTGCGTATCCGGAGGTCAGCGGAGGACCTGTCCTCATCCTGCTCAATGTTCCTCTCCATGCCTGGGGAGATCCAAACCCCAGGCCATCAGGGACCTGCCCCAGTGCTCCCAGCACAGCCTGCCTTCCCCGTGAGGACAAGGGGGACCCCGTGGCGGGGGGGGGGGGGGCACACAGCCACTCACTCTTCAGCTTGTTGCGGACACTGTTGGCCATTTTCTTGATGTCTGTGGTCAGCTGCTCCAGGTCATCTTTGGTCTCTGTGGGGTGACAGCACATGAGGTGGGGAAGCCAGCACGGGAACGTCCCCAGGGAGGGGACAGGCGACCTGGGGAGGCGGGGAAGGGGAGAGCAGGGCCCCCCACACTCACTCTGCTCGGGGATGGGGGCCGAGAGGATGACGCTGTAGAGCTTCTTGGCCTCCTCCACGTTCTCCGAGATCTTGTCGATGTTCTGCCGGGTCTCCTCGATCTGCACGAGCCAAGCAGGGGGGTGGGGAGCAAAGAGAGGGCTTGGGGGGGCAGGGAAGGGGGGGGTTTCGAGGGGAGGTGGTCTCACATCTGTCCCCCACCTCACCTCTGAGAAGAACTCGTCCATGAACGCCGTGTTGTCCACAGCGATCTCCAGCTCCTCGGTGTCATCGTCTGCGTCCTGTTTCTGAGGGGCAGCGGTGGGGAGTGTGACTGCCCCCTCCCGTGGGTGACACCCACAGAGCCCCCTCCCCACCAGCCCGGCGGGGTCAGGGGGGGACGAGGCGCGAGCCAGCCATGGGGACGCGGTGGCCCACGTGGGGGACGGACGGACAGCTGCAGCGGGGGGGGGAGGGGGGGGTGGGGGGGGGGGGGCCAAGCTTCTCACATCTGGCTGAGGAATTAAGGGATTGCCAGGCTTGGCTGGAGGGAGGGGACGGTGACAGGGATGGGACAGGGTCTCATGGCCCCAGCCTCTGTCCGGTGGCAGCTCCAGGCAGCCCCGGGGCTCAGCAGGGGGCCCAAGGGTGGCTGTCACCCATCGCCGTGACACCACATCTGTCATCCCCCCCCCAGGGGCCACCCACCTCCGTCCCTTCTCGGGGGGTGCCAAATCCAACCCCCTCCACCTCCCCTCACCCCATTCAGCACCACAAGGGGGTTCCCAGTGCCTGCCTGTGAGGTGGGAAGGGGGACAAGCCGGGGACAGACCCCAGCAGGGGACCCCCGACATCCTCTCCCCCCCCCCCTTCTTTTGGCCTCCTCCCGCCAGAGTAAAAATAAAATTAATCCCTTTGCCCCCCCCAGGGCTTTTATCTGATGACTTCGTAATCCCCACTAAATCCCTGCCAAGCCTCCCCGCCGCGGCTGCCTGCCCCACGCCGGGGCCCTGGCACAGCCTGGAGGGCAGCTGGGATCCCCCCAAGCGTCCAAAGGGAAGCTCACAGCGGGGCAGGGCTGTCCCCAGGAAGTGGGGGGACAGTGGGGCCCCAGGGCAGGGCAAGAGCAGGAGGAGGAAGCGGAGACGGCGGCAGCAAGATGTGGGGTGCAGGATGGGGTGCTGGCCTCCACGGGCACCCCATAACCAATACAGGACACACACACACACCCCCCTCAGGGAGGGACACCCCCCTCTGCCCCACACAGTGTGAGTTTGGGCTGGTGTGTCCCCACTCCACCCCACAGCACCCTCTTTGAGGTGACCCTCTTGTCACCCCAAAATGCTCACCCCCCCAAAACCCACAGAGCTTACCAGCCCCTGCAGTCCCCTCCACCTGACAGCCCCATAGTGGGGGGGGGGGGGGCGGGGCTGGCTCACAGACCTCCCTCCCTACCCCCATTGTGTCTCCATCCCCCATGGGGTGGGGTCTCAGTGACATCCATCCCCACGATGTCCCCATCCACCCCCACGATGTCCCCATCCACCACAGACATGGGTCTTGGGGCTACCCCCTCCCCATAACCACCCCATCAACCCTGGGGTGGGGGTCTCAGGGTCCCCCCACACTCACGACTCCCACATTAAGCATGGGGTGAAGTCTCGGGGGCTCCCACCCAACGACCCACCCACCATGGGATGGCATCCCCGTGACAGCCACCCCCCATAATGCCCCAACCCACCACAAACTTGAATTTTGGGGCCACCTGTCCCCAGGACCCCCCCTCCATGCACCATGAGGTGGTGTCTCAGGAACCCCCACCTCCATAACTTCACCATGGCATGGGGGCTTGGTGACATCCATCCCATGATGCCCCCATCGACCCCAGACCTGGGTCTTGAAGCCATCCATCCCCACGCCTCCCCCCTCCCCCAGCACCCCCATCAACCATGGGATGGGGGCTCAGGGTCTTCCATCCCCTATGAAGTGGGGTTTTTAAGGATCCCCCATCCCCATGTCACCATTGCCCCGGTGCCAGGGTCCCAGCTCCCCTTGGGTGACCCCCCCCCATCCCAGGAGCTGTCCCCACAGGTTGGGGGTGGGCGGGGGGGGGTGGAGGTGGTCTCTCACCGCTTTGAGCTGCTCCAGCCGGTCCTTCATGGTGCCCCCAAGGGCTGGGGGGAGGTCCCCCCGTCCTTGCCCACCTCAGCGCTTGGTCCTCCCTGGCCAAGCCCGGGCTTCCTACATCCAGGCGAGGTGGCGGCGGCCCTGTCCCCCCTGTCCCCAAGCCCAAGGCTGTTGTCCCTCCGCTAATCCCCAGTGACAGGCGCAAGGAAGGCAGGAAGGCGCCGAGGGGAGGGACGAGGTGGAGCCACCCTTCACCTGGGGACACCCTGGGGACACCGGTTTGGTTAAAGCAGAGCCGGTGTTGGTGGCCCTGGCCACCCCCCGTGAGCTGGTAATGAGGCTGGAGGGTGGATGTTGGGGGGGGGGGGGTGTGGACGTGGACCAGCTTGGAGGCTCGAGGAGGAAGCTGGTCCCCACGAGGGACACGTGGTGACGACGACGTGTCCTTCTCTGTCACGGGTGGCTGCAACGGGGATATGGCTGGGGACACGGCTGGGGAGAGGGGACACGGATTGGGCGGGGGGGGGGTCACAATTAGGGAACTTGGCTGGGAAAAGGGGACGGGGGGGGGACACAGTTAGGGGATGTGAATGGGAAGAGGAGACATGGATGGAGGGACACAGGGGCACAGCTGGGGAGAGGGGACGTGGATGAGGGTTTACAGTTAGGGGACATGGCTGGGGTGAGGGGGCATGGATGGGGGGATACAGCTGAGGGCCATGGCTGGGGTAGGGGACGTGGAAAGGGGGGCATGTCTGGGGAGAGGGGACATAGCTTGGGGATACAGATGGGGAGAGGGAACATGCAAGGGGGGACACAGCTGGGGACAGGAGACACAGCTGGGGATAGGGAATATGGAAGGGGAGTCGCAGCTAGAGGTAGGCGACATAGAAGGGGGGACACAGCTGCAGATAGGGGACACAGAAGGGAGGACACAGCTGGGGACAGGGGACACAGCAGGGCAACACAGGGAGAGGGGGCATGGCTGGGGAAAGGGGGCATGGCTAGAGGGACACATCCAGGGATCGTGGCTGGGGATAGGAGATGCAAAAGGGGTGACATGGGACACGGAGCTGACCCCACAGGTCACAGTGCGGTGGACATGGCCACGGGTGTGGGTGGGAACAACACTGGGGGATGTGTTTATGAATAGGGGACACAGCTGGGGGGCATGGGTTACAGTTAGGGGACATGGCTGGAGGGACATGGCTGGGAGGACACGGGTGGAGATGGGGGACATAGCTGGGAGGGCATAGCTGAGGGGACACGTCTGTGGGTAAGGGGCGACAAAAATGCCGCTGGCCCTTTAAGAGCAACCGGGGTGGAACCTTTAAGCACACTAAGGGGCGTGGCGTCGGAGAGACCACGCCCCCTCGCGGTATCCGCCCCCCCTGTTCCCTTAGTGCGTGCGTCGCTAGCGGAAGGGGCGTACGTGATGACGTCATGTGCGTGCGCCCGCGGCTACGCATGCGCGGTTCGGCCTGGGGCCGGAGCGGGCGGCGCGGGGCCTACGGGCGGTGGGCGCCGCCGCCGCCGCCATGTTCCGGTATCAGGTAAGTGGGGAGGGTGGAGAGAGGATGGGGGAGGGTCTAATGGGGAAGGAGGAACGCAGACCAGGGTGGGGAGGGGACGCGCCGGGCCGGGAACGGGTTCGTTGCGCCCCCTCCCCACCCTGGCCCGCTCTCCCCCCTACCCCGCCTCGACCGGCTGTCGTGATGCCTGCGAAAGAACCGGGAAGGTGGTGGGGTATGGAGCCGGGGAGTTTGCTGTACCTCCGGTACCGGAGGGTGGGGGGGTGGGGGGGACACTGGAGAGTCTAACGGGGCAGGGAGGAGGTCACCGTTGGAATATAGCGGAGTAAGGAGAGGAGTGGAGGGGGTCTCTGGCGTGGTGTAACCGGGTTAAGGAGGGGACGGGGGACGCGTAACGGGCTGGGAGAGGTTCACTGGGGAGGTATAATGGGGCGAGGATCGGAGTGGGGTGGTCACTGAGCAGGTGTAATGGGCCGGGAGGGGGTCACTGGGGAGATAGAAAGGGCTGAGAAGAGTTGGCGGGAGGAGGGGTGGGATCACTGGGGTTGTATAATGGGGTGGGGAGAGGAGCCTGGGGTGGCCCAGGGAGGTGTAACAGGCTCTGTAGTGCAGAGATGGGGGTTACCTGGGGGTTCTGACCAGCGGGAGAGGGGTCACTGGGGAGGTGTAACAGGCTGGGCAGCATATCGGGGGTCATCAGAGGTGGAGGGGGGGTGGGGGGTGTCACTTGAGGAGTATAATGGGCTGGAGAAGGCATCGTGTGGGAGGTGTACCATACTGGAGAGCAGAGGGAGGAGTCCTCATGGAGGGAGCAGGGGTTATGGGGCACATTTAGGGGTGAAAGACCGGTGCTGACCCCCCCCATCCTTGCTCTCCCCAGTCCCTGGAGGACTGTCCACTGGATGAGGATGAAGATGCCTTCCAGGCCCTGGGGGAGGAAGATGAAGATATCGACCAGTTCAACGATGACACGTTTGGAGCTGGGGCTGTTGGTGAGTGCCGGGAGACTGCCCCTCAAAACCACCCCTCACATCCTTGGGGCTGGGCCCCACCACCCCAGTGATGCCCTCCCTGTCCCCCCCTGCACCTGTCCCTCCCCCACGGGGCCCTCCCTGCGCGTCCCTCACTGTGGGCCCCTCGCAGACGACGACTGGCAGGAGGCACACGAGCGACTGGCGGAGCTGGAGGACAAACCAGTGGCCACCAGGGAACAGGATGGACCCAGTGGGGAGGATTCAGACCTGCTGGGTGAGCCTGAGGACACCTTGGCTGAACGTCTGACCAGGCTGGTCATCGACAGCGAGCTGGAGGACCCTGCCATCATGCAGGCTGTGCAGACCAAGGTCCCTGCTCAGGTAGGAATGGGGCTGGAGGGGTGTGGGATCCGAGGTGGGAGAGGGGGGAGGGTCTCAGCAGCTCTGTGCTCATGCCCTGTCTGTGTGCCAGCAGCCTGGAGGGCTGAATTCCAGCATCTGGGACAGCTCGGCAGTCCTGCGGCGGATCCGGGGGCCTCTTCTCACTCAGGTATGGTGGGGGTGGGGATGCTGGGGGGGTGGTAGTAGCCATGGTGGCTTCCTTAATGCTCCCTCCAGACCTCCTCAGCAGTTGATGTGCTGTGTTGCTCTGGGCTAGACAGTGCTGGAGGGGGGCACCCCCAGGTCATTTTTGCCTCTGGCTGAGTCTGTGTGGCCTCTAGAGGCTCTAGGCCTTCTTAGACATCACCTTGCAGGGCTGAAGAGCCAAGTGGGGGGGTTCTTGGTGATCTGTGGGTCCCAGTGATATCCTGGTGGCGTCCCCATGCGGAATATTGGTGCCTCAAGGCAGAGGAATTTCATTTGCTGTGATTTAATTAAGAGTCAGGTTTTTAATTGCAGGCAGAGTGTGTTGTGTGGCTCTGCAGGGCTGGGAGCTGAGTGTGGACCTTCCATGGTGGTTGTGGCACAGCCTTGCCACCACAAACAGGGTCCTGGGAGCTATGTGGAATGTGTGGAGCCAGGCCCTGAGGGTTCTCAGGAATTCCCAGGGTTGGGGGGGTCAGGGAAGTGGAATGAGGTGGCAGGGTGGGGGGGAAGAAGGATGTGGCTGTCATGTGCTGGAGCAGTCTGTGCTGGAGTCTTCCTTGTCACAGTGACTCCTGGAGGGTGTGAGGGTTGGAAGCCTTTTGCTGTAAGGCCAGGCTGAGAGAGTTGGGATTGTTCAGCCTGCAGAAGAGAAGGCTCCAGGGAGACCTTCTGATGGCTTTTCAGTGCTTCAAGGGGCTGAGGAGAAAGCTGGGGACAGACTTTGGAGCAGGGCCTGTTGGGACAGGACAAGGGGTGGTGGTTTGGAACTAAACAGGGGAGATTGAGACTGGAAAGAAGAGAGACAGAGGGGGAGAGAAAGAAGAGAGTGGTGAGAGCCTGTCCCAGGCTGCCCAGAGAGGTGGGAGCTGCCCCAGCCCTGGCACCACTGCAGCTCAGGTCGTTTGGGGCCCTGAGCAACCTGCTCGAGTTGGGGATACCCCTGCTGGCTGCAGGAGGGTTGGACTAGATGAGCTTTGAAGGTCCCTTCAACTCAACCCAGTCCATGATTCTGTGTTCTCCTCCTGTTCTGCTGGCAGGAGATGCCCTCTGTGTCTGTGCTGGACTATGCTCTGCCTCAGAGACCCCCTCAAACTCGCGAGGAGGAGCGGGACCCCTCGGAGCGGGCCCTGCCGCGCCGCTCGTCGTCCCCCTGTCATCGGCAGCCCCCCAGTCCGGGCTGTTCCCATTGGCACCCCTCCCAAGCAGGCTGCAGTGCCCAACTTCAACCAGCAGGTACCTTCTCAGGGCTCAGAGGGTGCAGGATAATCTCTGAGGAGCTCCCAGGGTGAGTGAGCTGGGTCCTTTCCCCTAGATCCTGTGTCCAAAGCCTGTCCACATCCGAGCTACGATGCCTCAGCGCTACCCTGCTCCCTATGGCGAGAGGATGTCCCCCAACCAGCTCTGCAACGTCCCGGTACCACCTCCTCCTCCTCTGCCACCCCTCTGTGTGGGTGCTGCCTCTGTGCCCCTCACCACTGAGAGTTCCTCTGCCCTTCCCAATGCTTTTTCCCCATGCTTCTTTTTCCCCAGAACTCCTCCCTTTTGGGCCACCCCTTCCCTCACAGCGTGTCTCCCGTCCTCACCCACCTGCAGAGAGCACAGCTGCTTGGAGGAGCCCAGGTAAAGCCTTTCTCAGCCCCTTCCTGAGCTTTCCTGACCTCCCCTCCACCACAGCCAGGATCTTTTGGAGAGCCAAGAAGAAAGCTGGGGACAGGCTTTTGAGCCAGGCCTGTTGTGACAGGGCAAAGGGTGATGGTTTCAAAGAGTGATATTCAGACTGGAGAGAAGGGAGAAATCTGTGATGCTGAGGGTGGTGAGACCTTGTCCCAGGTTGCCCAGAGAGAGGTGGGAGATGCCCCATCCCTGGAACCATTGCAGGCCGGGTTGTTTGGGGCCCTGAGCAACCTGCCCTGGTTGGGGATGTCCCTGCTGACTGCAGAGGGGCTTGGATTAGATGACCTTCAAAGGTCTCTTCCCACCCAAACCAGTCAGGGATTCTATAGTGCTCTTGGTGTGGCTGCAGGAGTTGCCTCTGTGCCTTTCTGCCCAGCCCAAACCCAGCTACCCTCTCCGGACCCTGCCTCATGTCCCCAAGTCCCTGACTCTGGGTGTCCTCTCTGCCCAGCCCAAACCCAGCCACCCTCTCTGGACCCTGCCTCATGTCCCCAAGTCCTGACTCTTGTGTCCCTCTGCCCAGCCCAAACCCAGCACCCCTCTTGGACCCTGCCTCATGTCCCCAAGTCCCTGACTCTGGGTGTCCTCTCTGCCCAGCCCAAAACCCAGCCACCCTCTCTGGACCTTGCCTCATGTCCCCAAGTCCCTGACTCTGGGTGTCCCCTCTGCCCAGCCCAAACCCAGCCACCCTCTCTGGACCCTGCCTCATGTCCCCAAGTCCCTGACTCTGGGTGTCCTCTCTGCCCTGCCAGGCCGGCCGAATGTCCCCCAGCCAGTTTGCTCGTGTCTCTGGGCTGGTTGGGAGCCCCCTTCCCTCTGTCAATCCCAAGCTGCTCCAGGGCAGAGTTGGGCAGATGATGTCTCCTGCCAGCGGGTTTCGTGCCTTTTTCGGGGCTCCCCCGGCCCCCTCGCAGCCGCAGCACCCGCCGGGCCCCGCCGGCTCCCACCTGCAGAGCCTCAGGTAGGTGCCATCCCTTTCCCTTTGCCCACTCCCCCCTGCTCTGCAGCCGCCTCTTGAGAATTGCCAACTCTTCTCCAGGCCCCAGTCCCAGATGTTCCGGCCGGATACCACCCACCTGCACCCCCAGCACCGCCGGCTGCTGCACCAGCGGCAGCAGCAGAACCGCAAGTGAGTGCCCTGGCCCAGAGGGGAGCTGCCTGCTATGGCTGGGCGGGGGGGGGGGCTTTGCATCGACTCTCTGCTGAAGGTGGGGGGGTTCTTGCTGCTGGGGATTAGCCTGTGCACCGCTCTCTGTCCCCTCCTGTAGCTCCTGTGTGCTCACAGGGTCCCTTCTTACCTCCTGCCAGCCAGCACCGGAGCCTCAACGGCTCAGTTGGGGACCGGGGGGGCCACCGGAGCAACCAGCAGGAGCGTAAAGATCCCTACGCCAACCTCATGCTGCAAAGGGAGAAGGATTGGGTGTCCAAGATCCAGATGATGCAGCTCCAGAGCACTGATCCCTACCTAGATGACTATTACTACCAGGTACCAGGGATGGGGGAGCACCCAGGTCTCTCCTGTGCACCTCCAGTCCCCTTGGTTGATGGTTGGCGAGCTCCTTAACCTTCCCACGGGGAAATGCTGTCTTCCCAGTGTCTTCCTAGTGCTGAGGGGGGTGTGGTGGAGGAAGCAGAAGGATGGGGTGGGGTGAGGTGAGGAAGGGGAGAACTGCCTTCTTGATCTTGGATGAGATCTTCAGGGGTGAGGAGATGGTGGTGGATGCTGGTAGCATGGATTTAAGAGGGTCAA
>CM037647.1:14120426-14184288 GCA_015227895.2 Colaptes auratus | reverse complement strand
CCCAGTTCTCGGCCGTGCTGTGCACTCCCTGTCCCGCATTGGGGACGAGCTCTACCTGGAGCCCACCGATTGCGGGGTACGAGGCAGCAGGCTTGGGGGGCAGAGCCGGCTGGGAGCTTGTAAGGGGTTGCCTCTCGTGCCCCCTGTGTGTCTCAGCTGGTGCCAACGCTCTGTGTCTTCCCCCCACAAGCTGTCCCTCCGCTCCGTCAACTCCTCGCGCTCAGCCTTCGCCTCCTTCCTCTTCGCCCCCCTCTTCTTCCAGCTGTACCAGCTGGGTGAGCCCCAACCCTTCCGATGCAAAGTTCTCATGAAGGTGAAGCCCCCTGCCTGGCCACCCCCAAGCTTCTCTAGGGTGAGGGGTGCCAGGTAAGGGTGACTGTCCCCATTCCTGCCCCCTCCTGGTAGTCCTTCCTGGGTGTCTTCCGCTCGCTGCCTTCCCTGGAGAAGACGGTGGGGAAGTGTCTGATCCTGCTCAAACCCAGCGCCAACCGCCTGGTCCTGCAGCTCCACTGCAAGTATGGTGAGTGCCAGCGCTGGGAGGGGGCATGTGGTGGCACTGCCAGCCTGCCCTGCTGAGCTGGTCACCTCTCTGACAGGTGTCACCAAGACTCACAACCTGGCTTTCCAGGAATGCGAGCGGCTGCAGGCTGTCTTCGACATCCAGCACTGTGCCAGCAGCCTCTGTGCCCCAGCACGGTGGGTGACAGCACAGGGACACTGAGCTCTCCAAGGGGTGGAGGTGGCACAGAAAGATGGGATAAGGTAGAGGCTGGGGTGGCAAAGGGTGTGTAGGTGGCACAAAGGGGACATGAGGTGGCACCAGACTGCCAAGGAAGGCTGGGGTGGCAGAGAGGGGACCCTGGAGCAGCAAAGAAGATGCATGAAGAGGACACTGAGTTGGCATCAGGGTAGGGAAGGAGGGCATGGAGAGCCTGGGTAGGTGACATGGAGATGGTACTGAGGTGGGAGGTGGTAGAGGCTGGGGTGGTGAAGGACATTTGGATGGCAGGAAAGTGACATCAAGGTGGCCCCAGGGTAGAAGGGATGGCAGGGGGTAGCTGGGGTGGCACCAAGGTGGGCAGGGGTATGAAGGAGAGTTAAGGTGGGACCCTGGCAGGGGTTTGGGGTGGTCAGCCCCAGTTGCCCTCACTCACCTTCCCCTGTGCCTGCAGGGTGCTGGCAGAGGCCGTGGTTCACTTTCCCCAGACGCTGGCTGAAGTGACGCTGGGGGCTGGCCCCGGGGGCAAGATCAGCCTCCAAAACTACGTGGAGGACGAGATGGGTGAGCCCCCTGGGGGGGGAAGTGGGTGCCCTTTCCCTGGCCTTGGGGTGCCTCCACAACTCCCTGACTTGCCCCTCACCATCACCCCCAGAGATGAAGAAGACAATGGTGACAGAGCTATGGCTGGCAGAGGACGAGTTCCAGAGGGTGGCAGTGACCCCAGGCTCCTCCATCACCTTCTGCCTCAAGGAGTTCCGGGTCAGGCCCTGCTGGGGAACCTCCCAAACCTTGGGGTCACTCCACTGAATCCCCCCCAACCCCTTCCTTGTCCCTCTCCACCCGACAGGGGCTGCTGACCTTCGCTGAGGCCTCCAACCTGCCCCTCACCATCCACTACGATGTGCCCGGCAGGTAGGAGTGGGCATCTCAACCCACCCCCGTGGCAACCCTGCCCTTGGCTCCCCCCACCCCTCACACCCTTTGTGGCCCTCCACCCTCCTCCCAGGCCGGTGATCTTCACCCTGGAAGACGCTGTCCTGGAGGTCCACCTGGTGCTGGCCACCCTCTTGGACCCTAAAAGTGACTCGCAGCCCCCCATGGCTAATGGGTAAGCGGAGGATGGCGGTGGGTGGCAGCAGTAGGGACCAGAGTGAACGGTCACCAATCTGCCCCTGCTTGCTCCTTTCTCACCCCAGCAACGTCTCCAGTTTGCCCCTCCCCTCTGATGACCTCCCTGATGACCTCGAGTCCTACATGGTTGCCATGGAAGCTGAGGAGGAGCCCGAGGTGCCCCCCAGCCCCACCTTCCCCCTACACACCCCATGTCCAGCCCAAAGTGACCCCGAGGAGGAGGAAGAGGAAGAAGAGGAGGAGGAGGAAGGAGCTGTGCCAGGCACCCCCCCTCATAAAAAGGTGTGGGATGGGCATGTGTCTACCTGGGGAGGTGGGGGCAGAGGGGGTACAGCCCCCTCCTGACCCCCATTTTCTCCCTCCCCCAGTTTCGGTCGTTGTTTTTCGGCTCGGTGCTGACGCCAGGGGAGCAGAGCCTGGCCCCCACCCAGGAGGTGCTGGCAGAGGACAGTGACAACGACTCCTGAAGACACCCCCCACACCCCTCCCCGCCTTCATAACACCCCCAACACACACACACAGCGTCCACCCCAATCCACCACCAGCTCCTAAACGTGACCCATTACAAGTTTATTCCTCAAAAAAGCATCCTTGCTTCCCTACCCCCACCCCCTCCACTGTTTTCCCCCCCCCCACTCCCCCCAAACCCCAGGGCTGGGCTCTGGGCTTTGTAACTGCCCCCCCGAACCCTCAGCCCTGCCCTCAGAGTGGCCTGTGGGGGGCAGCTGGATTTGGTTTGGTGGAGCTTGGCTGGGGGAGAGAGGGGGGGGAAGGCAGGATCTTCCAAATAAAAAACTGACTTGAAAAGAAAGGTGACCTGATGTTTAGGGGGGCTGGGGGGGGGGGAGGAGGGGGATCTTCCAGACCCCCCCCCAGCTTGGGGTGGAGGGGCAGCTGAGGGCTCATTTCTTGGCTTTGGCAGAGTTTCGAGGGGGGGTCACAGGGCGTCCGGCAGGGTTCAGCCCACTGAACTGCCCGTATTTGCCCTTGTTCTTGTCAGCTGGCTTCAGGATCTGGGCAGGGAGAAACGGGGGGAACGGGGGGGGGGGGGGGAAAGGGTGAGGTGGAGTCAAGAAAGGTCGGGAGGTAAAAAAAGGTTGGGGGGGAAGGTGGAAAAAGGAAAGGGTGAGGAGGGTGTGAAGAAAGTGGGAGAGAAGTGGGGGGGAGGGAGAGAGAAGTGGGGGAGGGAGAGAGAAGTGGGGGGGGAGGGAGAGAGAAGTGGGGGGGGAGGGGGAGAAGGGGGGGGAGGGAGAGAGAAGGGGGGGAGGGGGAGAGAGAAGTGGGGGGAGGGAGAGAGAAGTGGGGGGAGGGAGAGAGAAGTGGGGGGAGGGAGAGAGAAGTGGGGGGAGGGAGAGAGAAGTGGGGGGAGGGAGAGAGAAGTGGGGGGAGGGAGAGAGAAGTGGGGGGAGGAGAGAGAAGTGGGGGGAGGATGGAGGGGAAAAGGGGGAGGATGGAGGAGGGAAAAGGGGGAGGATGGAGGGGAAAAGGGGGAGGATGGAGGGGAAAAGGGGGAGACAGGGAAAAAGCAAGGGGGGGTAAAAAGGGATGAGGGGAGGCCAAAGAGGGGTGAGGGGAGGCCAAAAGGAGGACAAAAAGAGTGAAGGATGAAAGGGGAGAAAATGGTGAGGGGAGGTAAAAAGAGGGAGAAAGCAGGGTGGGGGGGAAGGAAAAGAGAGGGGAACAAGTGTGAGGTGTGTGTGAGGAAAAGGTGTTGAGGGGGTTACACACCCTGCCCCAACTCCCCTCTCCCCCCCCGCCCCCAGAGCCATGTGTGGAGCCTCCCCCCCCAGTTCCTCCCCCCCTCGGCAGGGCCCTCCCGCAGCGCCCACCCTGGGTCTGTGTGTGAGGCCCCCCCCAGCTGTGTGTGACCCCCCCCCTCAGACCCACCTGGAAGGAGCACATCAGGGTCTCATCCACGCTCATCATGGCCCCGGCATTGTCGAACTCCCCGCAGTAGTTGGGGGCTGAGAAGAGGGTGACCAGCTGGCGCTTGGCGAAGAACTCGTACCCGTCCTCTACCACCTGCAGAAAGGGGGGCAGGGGGGTTAACCAGCACATGGGCACCCCCCAGGGCACAAAAAATACCCCCCACCAGGGGCATACAGCCAACCTCCCGGGGGAAAACCTCCACCCCATGGGGGAAAATGTCACCCCCCGGCGTAAATGCCCGCTGATGGGGGTTGAAGGTCCAATTCCTGGGGTGGGCACTGAGCTCCTGGGCTGGGCACTGAGCTCCTCATCCCCACCCAGGGCAAACATCTGCCCCCTACAGGGGTGAAGAGCCACCCCCGGGGCAAATGTCAACCCCCTGGAGCGAATATCTAGTTCAGGGGCAAGCAAACACACCCTGGGATAAACACTTAACCTCCTCTGAGGTGAGTATCAATGCCCTGGGGGGAATACCCAGTTCCTGGAGTAGATACTCACCCCCTCTGGGGCAAAACCACCTGCTCTGGGGCAAAATGTCCTCCCCTCTGGGGCACAGTAACACCCTCTGGAGCAAAAACTACCCCTCTGGGGCAAAAAGGCCATCCCCTGGGCCAAAATCTCACCCCCTCTGGGACAAAACCCACTCTGACTGGGGCAGAAAACCACCCTCTGGGGCTAAACCTCCCTGCTCTGGGGCAAATGCCCACATCTCCAGGCAAATCCCCGCTCCCAGGAGCAAATTACCACCCTGTGAGGGCAAATAACCACACCGTGGGGCAAGTCCCTGTGCCTTGGGTCGAGAACTCACACCCCCTTGGGGCAGATACCCACTGCCCTGTGCCAATATCCACCCCCTGGGGCAAATCCCCCCCTTTGGGGCAAAACTTCATCTCCCAGTGGGCAAAACCTCACTTCCCAGGGGCAAATCCCCACCTTTGGGGCAAAACCTCACCTCCCAGGGGCAAAACCTCACCTCCCAGGGGCAAACACCCAATTTTGGGGCAAAACCTCACTTCCCAGGGGCAAAATCCTCACTTCCCAGGGGCAAATCCTCACCTCCCAGGGGCAAATACCTGCAGAAGTCCAGCCCCCGAAGCCCCCTGCAACACCCCCAAGGGCAAACGTCCGGGGCCCGGGGCTTGGCGCCCCCGGCGGTGCAGACCCCGGCGGCCGCGGCGGCGGTACCTGGTGCGCCCGGCAGATGAGGTCCAGGTCGTGCTTGTGCAGGAACTTGGCCACCACCTCGGCGCCGAAGGTGAAGGAGACCCCGCGGTCGTTCTCGCCCCAGCCCTGCACGTCCTTGTCGGGGTCCGACCAGAGCAGGTCGCACAGCAGCCCCTGGTCCGGGACGTCCGTGGGCCGCATGATCCTCCGGATCTGCTCCATCGACTGCAGGTCAGGGGACAGCCCTGGGGGGGGAGGAGGCCAGGCCAGGCCCCGCTTGGAGTCGTGCGATCGCAGAGCGGTTGCGGGGGGAAGAGAGCCTCAAGAGCCTGGAGGGCAACCCTTTCCCCAGCACCCCCCGGGCAGCAGCGAGCCATGGCCCCCAGCACCACAGCTCCAGGGCTTTGGAACCTTCTCCAGGGGTGGGGACTCCAACACTGCCCTGGGCAGCCTGGGACAGGCCTTGGCAACCCTTTGGGCGAGAGTGTTTCTCCTCACATCCAACGTAAACCTCCTCTGGGGCAACTCGAGGCCATTCCCTCTTGTCCTGGCACTTGTTCCTTGGCACAAGAGACCAACCCCCACCCGGCTCCAGCCTCCTTGCAGGGAGCTGAGGACACAGTCTCAAGCTGCACCAGGGGAAGTTTAGCCTTGAGGTGAGGAAAAAGGTCTTCACTGAGAGAGTTGTTGGCCGTTGGAATGTGCTGCCCAGGGAGGTGGTGGAGTCACCACCCCTGGAGGTGTTCAAGGGGGCACTGGATGTGGCACCTGGTACCATGGTTTAGTAGTCATGAGGTCTGTGGTGACAGGTTGGACTTGGTGATCTTTGAGGTCTGTCCCAACCTTGGTGATTCTGAGTTGAAGAGAGCCCCCAGCTTCCTTTGCTCCAGGCTCAACACCCCCAGCTCCCTCAGCTGCTCCTCCCCAGCCCTCTTCTCCAGACCCTTCCCCAGCTTGGTTGCCCTGCTCTGGCCCTGCTCCAGCTCCTCAATGTCCTTCTTGGAGTGAGAGGCTCAAAGCTGACCCCAGGATTCCAGCTGTGGCCACAGCAGTGCCCACTCCAGGGGACAATCCCTGCCCTGCTCCTGCTGGCCACACTCTTGCTGGTCCAGGCCAGGCTGCTGGTGGCCTTCTTGGCCACCTGGGCACCTCCTGGCTCATCTCCAGCTGCTGTCACCAACCCACCAGATCATTTCCCACCAGGCAGCTTCCAGCCACTTTGCCCCCAGCCTGGAGCCTTCCTGGGGTGGTTGTGACCCAAGTGCAGGACCCAGCACTTGGCCTTGGTGATTCTCATCCCATTGACCTCCCCATGGATCCAGCCTGGCCAGACCTTTCTTTGGAGCTTCCAACTCTCCAGCAGAACCCCTAAAACATCAGCACACAGCTCCTGTCCCCTTCCTCCAGCCCTGTGCCTACCTCCATGACAGCAGAAGATCTACTCATCCACGATGGCAGCGATGGGCAAACAGTTGAAGCAGTCAGTGAAGGTCTTCCAGAGCTTGATGTTGTATCTCCGCTTGCCTGTAAGGCACAGGGGGGTGTGGGTGCCAGGATGCCCCTTTTGGGGAGGGCAGAGGGTCCCCAATGTAGGCTTGTGCTCCCCAGGTGAAGCACATGCAGCTTCTCACTGGCTCTGGCAGTGCAATAGGGTGGTGGCATCTGGGAGGGAGACCATTGGCACCTCTGAGGGGGCACGAGGTGGGTGTGGGACACTCAGCGTGGATGGTGTGGGGGAGGTGGGGTGGCACAAGGGTGGCAAGGGAACACCAGGGTGGCATGAGAATGGGGGGTAGCAGAAGCACATAGCAGGGAAGACACAGGGACATAAGGGGGCAAGAAGACACAGAGGTGGCAGAATGCTTGTGGTGGAGATGTGAGGAGGCAGAGGGGTTCCAAAGGAGGCAGGGTGGTTGGGAGGGGACACAGGGTGGCAGAGGAGCTGCAGGGGGACACATGGGGATGGCAGAGGGGCTGTGGGGGTGGTACAGGGGATGCAGGGGGACACATGGGGATGGCAGAAGGGTTGTGGGGTGATGAAGGGGGTGCAGGGGGACACATGGGGATGGCAGAAGGGTGTGGGGTGATGAAGGGGGTGCAGGAGGACACATGGGGATGGCAGAGGGGCTGTGGGGGTGGTACAGGGGGTGCAGGGGACACATGGGGATGGCAGAGGGGCTGTGGGGGTGGTACAGGGGGGGCAGGGGGACACATGGGATGGCAGAGGGGCTGTGGGGGTGGGAAGGGGGGGCAGGGGACACATGGGGATGGCAGAGGGGCTTGGGGGGGGTGAAGGGGGGGCAGGGGGACACATGGGGGGCAGAGGGGTGTGGGGGTGGTGAAGGGGGGGCAGGGGGACACATGGGGATGGCAGAGGCATTGTGGGGTGGTGAAGGGGGGGCAGGGGGACACATGGGGATGGCAGAGGGGCTGTGGGGGTGGGGAAGGGGGGGCAGGGGACACAGGGGATGGCAGAGGGGCGTGGGGGTGGTGAAGGGGGGGCAGGGGGACACATGGGGATGGCAGAGGGGCTGTGGGGTGGTGAAGGGGGTGCAGGGGGACACATGGGGATGGCAGAGGGGCTGTGGGGGTGGTGAAGGGGGGGCAGGGGGGACACATGGGGATGGCAGAGGGGCTGTGGGGGTGGTGAAGGGGGGGCAGGGGGACACATGGGGATGGCAGAGGGGCTGTGGGGAACGTGAGGCGGCAGAGGTGTTGTGAGGGGACACGCAGGGCTGGGAGGGTTTCGGGGAACACAGGAGAGCAAGGAGGCTGTGGGGCTGGGGGAGGGGGGGCAGAGGGGAGGGGCAGGGGGCTGTGGGGGCACCCACACTCGTCGTAGAAGCCGTAGATGCGGTTGATGCTGGCACACTCGTGGTTGCCCCGCAGCAGGAAGAAGTTCTCCGGGTACTTGATCTTGTAGGCCAGCAGCAGGCAGATGGTCTCCAGGGACTGCTTGCCCCTGTCCACGTAGTCACCCAGGAACAGGTAGTTGCTCTCGGGGGGGAAGCCCCCGTACTCAAAAAGCCTCAGCAAGTCGTAGTACTGCCCGTGGATGTCACCTGAGATGGGGGGGACATCACTCGACAAGGTGAGAGAGGGATCCCAGCTCCCCAAGCCACCCCTCGTGCCTCCCCCAGGCTGTACTGGGGACCCTCTGCCAGTGCAGGCTTTCACACAGGCTCACAGCATGTCAGGGGTTGGAAGGGACCCAAACAGATCATCCAGTCCAACCCCCCCGCCAGAGCAGGGCCATACAATCTAGCCCAGGTCACACAGGAACACATCCAGATGGGGCTTGAAAGTCTCCAGAGCAGGAGACTCCACAACCTCTCTGGGCAGCCTGCTCCAGTGCTCTGGGACCCTCACAGGGAAGAAGTTCCCCCTTGTGTTGAGGTGGAACCTCCTGTGCTGCAGCTTACATCCACTGCTCCTTGTCCTGTCACAGGGAGCAAGTGAGCAGAGCCTGTCCCTGTCCCCTCCCTCCTGACCCCCAGCCCTCAGATATTTACAAACATTTCTTAAATCCCCTCTCAGTCTTCTCTTCTCCAGACTGAACAGCCCCAGGTCCCCCAGCCCCTCCTCCCCAGGCAGTGCTCCAGTCCCCTAATCACCCTCACAGCCCTCCGCTGGACCCCCTCCAGCAGAGCCCTGTCCCTCTCGAACTGCCCAAGGTGCCAGGCTGTGCCTGCTGGCATGGTGCCCTCCCCTACCACTCAAGAGCTCTCACCACAGATCTTGAGGGGAGCTTCCAGCTCCAGCAGGATGGGCTGGCTGAGGAAGATCTCGCTTGACTTGAGGCACAGCCCTCGGATCTCGTTCTCGGTCAGCTGCACGTTCTTCCCCGGCCGCGAGCCTTGCACTGCCCCCACCCCAACAGGAGAGAGGCAGGCGTGAGGGACCCCCACGCTGGCACCAAGGGGCACGAGGCTCGTGGCAAGCCCTGTGCCCACAGACTGCCAGGACAGACGGGTATGAAGGATTCAGGGCTGTCCCCCCACCGACCTCAGGGCACCTCCCGCCTCCCAGAGCTAAGGTATGGGGCAGGACCCCCCCCAACCTGGCACACTCCCTAATGCTGCCCCCCAACCTGGCACACTCCCTAATGCTGCCCCCCCAGCCTGGCACACTCCCTAATGCTGCCCCCCCAACCTGGCACACTCCCTAATGCTGCCCCCCCAACTGGCACACTCCCTAATGCTGCCCCCCAGCCTGGCACCCTATGCTCTGGCACACTCCTAATGCTGCCCCCCCCAACCTGGCACCCCTATGCTCTGGCACACTCCCTAATGCTGCCCCCCCAACCTGGCACCCCTATGCTCTGACACTCCCTAATGCTGCCCCCCCAACCTGGCACACTCCCTAATGCTGCCCCCCCAACCTGGCACCCCTATGCTCTGACATTCCCTAATGCTGCTCCCCCAGCCTGGCACCCCTATGCTCTGGCACACTCCCTAATGCTGCCCCCCCCAACCTGGCACACTCCCTAATGCTGCCCCCCCAACCTGGCACACTCCCTAAAGCTGCCCCCCAAACCTGGCACACTCCCTAATGCTGCCCCCCCAGCCTGGCACCCCTATGCTCTGGCACACTCCCTAATGCTGCCCCCCCAACTGGCACCCCTATGCTCTGGCACACTCCCTAGCACTGCCCCCCAACCTGGCACCCCTATGCTCTGGCACACCCTAGCACTGCCCCCCCTGGCACCCTATGCTCTGGCACACTCCTAATGCGCCCCCCAACCTGGCACCCCTATGCTCTGACACTCCTAATGCTGCCCCCAACCTGGCACCCCTATGCTCTGACACTCCCTAATGCTGCCCCCCAACCTGGCACCCCTATGCTCTGGCACACTCCCTAGCACTGCCCCCCCAACCTGGCACCCCTATGCTCTGGCACACTCCCTAGCACTGCCCCCCCAGCCTGGCACCCCTATGCTCTGGCACACTCCCTAATGCTGCCCCCCAACCTGGCACCCCTATGCTCTGACACTCCCTAATGCTGCCCCCCAACCTGGCACCCCTATGCTCTGACACTCCCTAATGCTGCCCCCCCAAACTGGCACCCCTATGCTCTGGCACACTCCCTAGCACTGCCCCCCCAGTTCCCAAACCCAGCAGCCCTCCTGCCAGTCTGCCAAATCCTGAGCCCCCAAACTCCATCCCCCACCCCCCAAACTTCAGAGCCCCCCCAGTATCCAGCCCCCTAAGCAAGCAGGCCCAAGATTTCCACCTCTACCTGCCCCCAGATCCTCCCCACCCCCAATATTCCCCACCTCCTCCCCCCCCCAAACACTCAGCCCAGGACAGTCCCCCAGCGAGGGTTCAGCCACTGCCCTGGCCTGGTGGGGGGGGAGCCTGAAGCCATGGAGTAGGGGGGGGAAGGAGGCTGTTTGGGGTGCAAAGCCATTGGGGGGGAGGGTGAGGGGGGAAATGGGGGCATTTTAGGGGAAAAAGGGGCTGCTGGGGTGGGCTGGAGGCCTTTGAGGGCACCATTGGAAGGGGATCAAAAGGGATTGTTTGGGGGGGCACGGAGACCACTGAGGGAGACTAATGCCATTGAGGGGCCATGGGGCCATTTGTGGGGGTCTGCTGAGGGCCCTGGGGGTGCTGGAGTAGAGGATGTTGGGGGGCAGGCAGGGCCACTTGGAATCGGGGCAGTGGAGGCTAGAGAATGATAAGGGGGGGAGAGGCTGGGGCCATGTGGTGGGGGGATGGAAAGGGGCTGCTGGGGAAGGCTGAGGCCATTGTGGGGGCTGATCTGGGGCCATTGGTGGGGATGGGAGTGGGGCAGTTTTGGGGGGGGAATGGGGCAATTTGGGGGAAAGGAGGCTGGAGGCTGCTGGGGGAGGGAGAAATGGGGCTGTGGGGAGAGGATGAGGCTGCTGGGGAGAGGATGAGGCTGCTGGGGAGGGAGAAATGGGGCTGTGGGGAGAGGATGAGGCTCCTGGGGAGGGAGAAATGGGGCTGCTGGGGAGAGGATGAGGCTGCTGGGGAGAGGATGAGGCTGCTGGGGAGGGAGAAACGGGGCTGTGGGGGGCGGGAGGGGGGCTGCGGGGAGCGGGGAAATGCGGCTGTGGGGCGGAAGTGGGCTGCTGGAGGCAGCTGTGGGGGGGCAATGGGGTTGTTCTGAGGGTGCTGCTGGGGGCGGGTTGGAGGCCGCTGAGGGGAAAATGGAGGGGGGGGGACCGGAGGCCGCAGCTGAGGGGAAATGGAGCCATTCCGGGGAGGGGGAAGAGGGCTGGGGGGGGGCGGTAGGGCGCTGGGAGGAAGGAGGCAGCCGGATGCCCTCGGTGAAGTCCCGGTGCCGCGGTGGGGTCCCGGAGCCGTTACAAGGGAGCCTGGAGCCGTTCCAAGGTGTGGGGGGAGGGGGCGGAACGTCCCGGTGCCGTTACAAGACGCCGCGGCCGCTCGACGCAGCGGGCTGAGGGGGTTCCCGGGACCGTTGGGTGTCCCCGGGCGGGTAAATGCGGCGGGTGCCGGATCCTCTCACCCTCCAGGAGGCGGCTGATGATGGAGTCGAGGTTGAGCTTCTCGGTGTCCGCCATGGCCGCCGGACGCTGCCGCCAAGCCCCGCCCGCCACGCCGCGCGCACCACCCCCGCGGCGCGCCCCGCCCCGCGAGCGCGCCCCCTGCCGGCCGGGAGGAGTCGGCGCCGCCGCCGCGCAGTTTGCGGGCGGGGGGAGCGGGGATGATCCCGGTGACCCCGGGGCTGGGGGACAGCGTGACGTCCTTTGTCACAGTGACATCCTTCGTCGTAGTGACATCCTTTGCCGTGACACCGTGGGTGTGACGTCAGGGGCACAGCGACAGGTCAACACCAGCTTGAGGGGGCGCAGCGGGGTGTCCCCAGCTTGCGGCGCAGGGATAAGGGGACACCAGTGACACATGGCGGGGGGGACATGGGGACCCCCGGTAAGGAACAAAGGGGACAGGCACATGCCCGGGGGGACCTTCATAGGTGGATCCCCGGTGTCACCCCTCCTTTCTCCGAGCTCTTGGGGCCACCTGTTGCCAGCATCCCCGGGTTGTTGCTTGGAGGCTGTTGCCACCTCGATGTCCCCAAGGCCACCTCGAAGCTTGGGGACACGGCGTGGGGTGGCCCGGCGTGGGGACGCAACTAGCCCCGTTTGTCCCGCCTGTGTTCCCCGCCCCGGCTCACAGCTCCCCTTCCCCAGCCTTGACATTTCTGCTGCGCGGTGTCAGTTTTACAGCCGTCCCCCGGGTGACCCCCCCGGGCTGGCCCTGTCCCCTGTGTCCCGTGTCGTGTCCCCTGTGTCCCCTCCCCGTTTCCTTGGGGCCCCCTCAGCCCCGCCTTGGCCCTCCCCGGGGCCGCCCCGCCTGGGACCGGAGCGGGCACAGCCTTTGATAGCACCGGACAGACTGACAAGCGCTGTCACCCTCTGTCTCTGTCGCTGTCGCCGTCGGTGGGTGCTGGCGCGAGCGGGAATCGGGGGCGGGGGGGATGTGAGCAGAGAGGGGGAAAGTGCCGGGGAGGAGCGGAGGAGTGGGAAATGAGAGGGGGTACATGTGTGTGTGTGAGCCTGTGAGTGCGTGTGAGTGTACGTGTGAGTGTGTGTGTCCGTGTGTTTGTGAGTGTACATGTGTGACTGTGTGTGTACATGTGTGTGTGTGTACATGTGAGACTGTGTGTGTACATGTGTGTGTGTGTGTCCATGTGTTTGTGAGTGTACATGTGAGACTGTGTGTGTACATGTGTGTGTGTGTCCATGTGTTTGTGAGCATACATGTGAGACTGTGTGTGTACATGTGTGTGAGTGTGTGTGTGTGTACATGTGTTTGTGAGCGTACATGTGAGACTGTGTGTGTACATGTGTGTGTGTACGTGTGAGTGTGTGTGTCCATGTGTTTGTGTGTGTGTGTGTCCATGTGTTTGTGAGCATACATGTGAGACTGTGTGTGTCCATGTGTGGCTGTGTGTGTACGTGTGTGTGTACATGTGTTTGTGAGCATACATGTGAGACTGTGTGTGTACGTGTGTGTGTGTACGTGTTTGTGAGTGTACATGTGAGACTGTGTGTGTACATGTGTGGCTGTGTGTACATGTGTGTGTGTACATGTGTGGCTGTGTGTACATGTGTGTGAGTGTACATGTGAGACTGTGTGTGTCCATGTGTTTGTGAGTGTACATGTGAGACTGTGTGTGTACATGTGTGTGAGTGTACATGTGAGACTGTGTGTGTACATGTGTGTGAGTGTACATGTGAGACTGTGAGTGTACATGTGTGTGAGTGTACATGTGTTTATGAGTGTACATGTGAGACTGTGTACATGTGTGTGAGTATATGTGTGCATGTGTGTGCATGAGTGTGTGTACATGTGTGTGTGTAGGAGTGAGTGTATATGTGTGACTGTGTACATGTGTGTGAGTGTACATGGATGTGAGTGTGTGTCCATGTGAGTGTACATGAGCGTGTGTGTACATGTGTGTATGTGTGAGTGTACATGTGAGTGTGCGTGTACATGTGAGTGTGTACATGAGTGTGAGTGTACATGTGTGTGTGTACGTGTGAGTGCACATGTGAATGTGTGCACATGAGACCGTGTGTACGTGTGTGTGCACGTGTGTGCACATGTCAGCGTGAGTGTGTGAATGTACACGTGAGTGTGCATGCACATGTGAGTGTGTGGACTGTGTGGTGTGCACACGTGTGTGCTTGTCTGCAGGTGTGTGTGTGTCCATGTCTGTGTGTCTTCATGTGTGTGCACACGTGTGTGCTGTCTGCACGTGTGTCTGTGCATGTGTGTGTTCGTGTCTGCATGCCTGCATGTCTGCATGTCTGCATGTGTGTGTGCATGCCTGATGCCTGCACGTGTGTGCGTGTCTGCATGCGTGCAGCTGTGTGCCCAAGCCTGTGTGTGCAGAGAGCTGCAGGGGTGCGGGGCCTGGCCGTGCGCATGGATGCCTGCAGGCAGCAGCTCTGCATGCGGGCAGCGGCGCTGCAGCGCGGGCTGGAGAGCGCCCCCGGGCCCTTGGGGTGCTGTGCCTGTGCCAGGGGAAGGTGGCAGTGGGTGCCGGGGGCAGGGTGCAGGTGACAAGGTGCTAGTAGATGTGGGAGGCAGGGGATGGTATGGGCTGGGTGGTAGGGGATGGTATGGGGTGGGGGCAGGGGATGGTATGGGGTGGGCATAAGGGGATGGTATGGGGGGGTGGCAGGGGATGGCATGGGGTGGGGTAGCAGGGGATGGTATAGGGTGGGGTGGCAGGGGATGGTATGGGTGGGCATAAGGGGATGGTATGGGGTGGGTGGCAGGGGATGGCATGGGGGTGGGTAGCAGGGGATGGTATAGGGTGGGTGGCAGGGGATGGTATGGGGTGGGCATAAGGTGATGGTATGGGGTGGGGTGGTAGGGGATGGGATGGTGTGGAGTGGGCATAAGGGGATGGTATGGGGGTGTGTGGCAGGGGATGGTATGGGGTGGGCATAAGGGGATGGTATGGGGTGGGGTGGTAGGGATAGTATGGGGTGGGTGGCAGGGGATGGCATGGGGGTGGGTAGCAGGGGATGGTATAGGGTGGGGTGGTAGGGGATGGTATGGGGTGGGCGGCAGGGTGGCAGTGCCGAGGCGCGAGTGGCAGGGGGTGCCAAGGCGTGGGTGGCAGCGGGTGGCAGGCCGTGTGTGGCAGGGCAGGCAGGGCCCCGCGGCGCCGTGGCTCGGTGCCTGCTGGTGACGGCGACAGTGACGCCGCGGGCAGCTGGAGCTAAGCCGGGGGACGTGCGGCCGGGCAGCTCTGCCATGCTGGGGAGAGTGGGACAGGGAGGGGGCGGTGCCCAGACTGGGGCCAGGGCCAGGGGGCCAGGGCCGCCCTGACACGCTGTGCCACCACCCCGGGTCCCCACGGCCTCCTTATTGTCTCTCCGTGGGGACAAGGACGGGAGCAGGGGTGTGAGCCCGGCTCGTGGCGAGGGTGCCAGCGCCTGGCGCGAGGTGCCCATGTGCCCCCCCGGCTGCGGAGGGGACAATGGGGCTCTGTGCCGCCCGCCGTGCCCGCCGCCTAATCCGGGGCACGGGGCCGGGGGCCGGGCACCCTGGGGTGGCACCAGGGGGGGTTTAAAGGCCAGAGCTGAGTGGTGTCCCCTGTGCCAGGCGTCCCCGAGCCCTCGTTCCCTGCGAGCTCTCAGGCCACCGCAAGGTACCCGCGGTGGGCACGGGGTGGGGAGGGACACGGCGGTGCCAGCCTGGGGACAGAAGAGTGGTGCCCAGGCTGGGGGGCGCATGGACCTGCCAGGGATCCTATGTCTGGGTGGTGGGGGAGGGGGCTTCATGGTGGAGGAGAAGGGGACTGAGTCATGTGTCCCCTCAGCCTGGCACCAGGTCCTGGGCACCCCGTGGGGACACGCTTCTCTGGGTGGGGGTCCTGGCACGGTGCCACAGGGGTGTAGGAGCCTCCGGGGGTGGGGCAGGGAGTTCTCTGCAAGTGGCACCACTCAGCTCCTTGCCCCAGTTTCTCTCTATGCCCAGGCACCCACCAAGGGGTGACAGGTTGGTGCTGGGTGCCCTAGGGCACTTTGTCACCCCGGGGCTCTGCTGAGCTGGCAGAGGATTACACTAATCCCTGAACGGGCTCCGCCGGGGTCACCGCGGCTGGCACCGAGGGGACAACCTGGGGTCACCACAGCGGGCACCAAGGGGTGCCCCAGGAGTGGGTGCCTGGCCCCGGCGGGTGCTGCAGGAGGGGTACCCTGGACACCGCAGGGTGGGGAGGGTGGTCCTTGGCACTGAGTGAGGGTGGCACGTTTCCAGGGGTCCCCGCTGACTGTGCCCATCCTTCCTTTGCAGCCCATTGGTCACCAGGATGGTGAGTGGCACCTGGGGGAGGGTCCCGGTGGGGGTGAGCGCCCCGTCCCGGTGGGGCACGGTCCCGGTGAGCCCCTGTGGTGCTGGGCACTGTGGCAGGGAAGCAGGCAGCGTGGCACGCTGTGCCCACCCACCGCGTGACCCCGTGGGGACAAGGGGATGCTTTGTCCACGAGCTGGTGGCCTGGCGGCTGGCACTGCCCCACTGTCCCAGGGGTGGTGGCTGTGTGCCCAGCACCCACTGCCCCCCACCAACCTGGCACCCCACCCACGTGTGGGCAGTGGTGCCCTGTGCCCCTCTGCCAGTCCCTCACCCCCATGGCTGCCCCACGTCCCCTATGCCAGCACCCTACCCCCATGCCCATCCAGTGTCTGCCCCAGTGTTAGCCTTGCACTGGTCTCATGCCAGTCCCTTAGCCCCTTGCCAGTCCTTCAGCCCCATTTCAGTTCCATGCCAGCCCCGTGCCAGGCAATTAACCCCATGTCAGTTCATAGTGAACCCATTAACTCTATGCCAGCCCCATGCCACCCCTTTAGCACTGTATCAGCTCCATGCCAGCACTATGCCAACTCATTAGCCCCTACCTAGCTCTGTCAGCCCCATGTCAACCCCATGCCAGCACTCTAGCCCCATGTCAGCCCCATGCGTGCCCCCTGCCAACCACTTACCTTCATGTCAGCCCCATGCCAGTCCCATGCCAACCTTATACCAATCCATTAACCACATGCCAGGCCTATGCCAAGCTATTGGCCCCTTGTAGCCCCCTTCCAGCCTCATACCAACTCATTCGCCCCATGCCGGTTCCTTACCAGTCTCATGCCACCTCCTCAGCCCTATGCCAGCCCATCAGCCCTATGCCAACCCCATGCCAACCCATTAAACTCATGTCAGCCCCGTTCCAGCCTCGTGCCAGCCTCTTAGCTCCATTCCCAGCTCTGTGCCAGCCTCACCTCTGCCCCCTGCAGCTCTCGATGGAGCAGTCGAGCGTAGAGCAAGGATCGTGCCCAGCGGAGCAGGAGTGGGCAGGGCCCGAGGCGCTGTGCCCAGGCTGGCTGGAGGATGAGGCCCCTGATGGAGAGGTGCCCGAGGACAGCGAGGACCTTGATAGTGCCACCCATGCCTATGAGCTGCTCCAGAGTGCCCTGTGCCAGGAGGGGTTGCCCCCAACACTGGATCGCTCCGCAGAGCCCCGCACAGGTAGGGGGCACAGGGGACACGGTGCCAGGCTGGGGATGTGAGGGTGGCAGGGACTGAGGCGGCAATGGGAGGCACGCTGCCAGGCTGGGAATGAGGGGGTGATAGGGACTGGGGTGGCAATGGGGGGCACAGTGCCAAGCTGAGGACATGGGGGTGGCAGGGACAGGGATGGCGCTGGGAGTGAGGAGCTAAGTTGGTGTTGGCAGGGATAAGGGTGGCCATGGCAGCACGGTGCCAGGCTGGCAATGAGAGGGTGACAGTGGGTTTATAGCCTGGTGGGAGTGCCAGGGCCAGGGTGGCAATCGGGTGCCCATCCTGGGTCCGGTAACACTCGCCTTGCTGGCAGGATTTGGCCCGCTGGATGTGACCGTCTGCATCCTGGGCTCCCCCACTGCCTTTCTGCCCATCCTGCTGGAGGGTGGCACCCGCTGCCCAGGTGGGTACGGCGTCCCCAGCCCCGCTGCCGAGAGCCAGCCGAGAAGCCCCAGCAGGTGTCCTCATCTCCCCCCCAGCTCCTCCGACCTCGGCCCAGGGCGTTCCCCGCGCCCACCCGTGCCTGTGTGACTGGCACTGGGAGGGAACCTGGGGCAGGGGATGAGGGTGGCACCGACCCCTCTGCTCGTGCCCCCCCTGCAGTCCCATCCACCCCAGCACACCCCAGTGCAGGCAGCAAATGCCACCTCCGGGTGGCACAGGGCAGCCACAGCATCACTCCTCACCCTGCTACCTCCCGGGGGGGTTGTTGTCCTCTTTGCCCCCCATCCCAGGGCAAAGGTTTGGAGACAACCGCTGCCTGTGCCCATGCCCACCCACAGGTGCCATGGTGCTGTGCCTGTCACCCACCTGGGCCAGCCGGGTGCCCTCGGAGACGTCCCCAGGAGCCTGGTCCCTGCTGCTGTCCCGGGGGATCTCCTTCGAAGCTGGGGGTCACAGCACCCTGGACACTTTCGTGCCACCCCGCCGTGCCAACTACGTGACGGGCACCTTCCCCGCGGGGGGTCCTGAGGGCGGCTGGGTGGGCGAGCTGGCACGGGACCTCGACTGCCCTACGGGGGGGTCGGTCCCGCTCAGCCACCGCCTTGAGGACCCCCTGCTCGCCCGCTGGCTCCTGGCAGCCCGTGCCAACCTGCCCGTGCCCCCAACCCTGGCCTTTGTCCTGGGGTCAAGAGGGGACCTGCCTGCAGAGCTGGTGGCACCCGGGGTGCGGCTGGTGAGGCTGGAGGACCCCCAGGGCCAGGAGAGCCTGGTGAAGGAAGAGGTGGGCACCTTCCTGGGGAGCACCGCCATGGAGCCCTACAGCCAGGTGGGCACAGCGGGGTGTGGTGGGTGGGGGAGTACCCATGGGGCGTGGCAGAGGGGTGGGCAAAGACATGTGGGGCGTGGATGAGGTGTAGGGGGCGTGGGCATGGTGGGGCATGGAGGGGCACCCCTGGGGCACGTTGGGGCATTCAGGGGCACTTGTGGGTCATGTGCCAGTGGGGTGGCATCAGTGATGTGTGGTGACAAGTGTACCCGGGGGGAGTGGTGGCTGGTGAGGTGGTGGTGGTACCAGGTGACGTGGGACAGCAATGTGGTGAGGTGGCACTGGGTGGCACGGGGTGACATCGTGGGGCACATAGCTGATGGTAGGTGGGTGGCCATGATGTGGGGCGACATAGGGGTGCCCTGTACAGGTGGTGGGGTGGCACCGGGGGACACAGTAGGGCATGCAAGCGGTGGGGTGGCACCTGGAGACGTTGGTGGGTGGCAGTGACATGGAGGTGGCCTGGTGGGGTGGCACTGGGTGGCAGGGGGGTGGCACGGTGGCGTGTGCATATGATGATAGGTGACTGTGGCACGAGGTGACCGGGGGGTGGCACGCAGGTGGCGGTGCGGCCAGCGGGGTGGCTCTGGCGTGGGACGGGCACCCACAGCACCCACGGGAAGGAGGAGGGGGAGGCGGTGGCACGGGCAGTGGGTGCCCGGCTCCGAGGGCTGCGGGAGGAGGACAGCGTCCTGCTGGAGGCCCTGGTGCCCACCGCCCGCCTGCCCGCACCCCCCCCACGTAAGATCCCCGCCCTTGGGTGCCCACCACCCCCGGGATGGGAGGGAAGGACCCCCCAGGCTCCCCGTGGCTGTGGTGGCCACTTGGCCGTCCCTTGGGATGGGCGTGGGGGGGACCACCAGGGCGTGAAGGTGGCCACCATGGACCTTCTGTGGTGCCCTGGGGCAGAGGTGGGGGGCAAAGTGGCCACCTTGGACCTCTGTGGTCCTCTGGAGTGGAGGAGAAGGCTGTACTGGTCCCTCATGGTCCCCTGGGGGTGGGGGAGAAGGTCACCTTGGACCCCCGGAGTCCCCTGGGGCAGGAGTTGGGGAAAAAGTGGCCACCCTGGTCCCACGGGGGGGGGGGGAAGGTTACCCTGGTCCCACGGGGTGGGGGGGAAGGTCACCCTGGTCCCCTGTGGTCCCGTGGTGGGGTGGGGGGAGGTTCCCCTAGTTCACTGTGGTCCATGGGGTGGGGGGGAAGATAACTCTGGTCCCCCATGGTCCCCAGGGGTATGTGGGAGGCTACTGGCCACCTGGGCTGGAGAAGAATGTCACCGTGGTCTCCTGGGGCAGAGCAGGGTGGTGAGGTGACCACCCTGAGCTCCCCACACTCCCGTGGGGATGGGGCTGCCAAGCTGGAGCAGACAGTGCCCTGGGGTTGGGGTTGGCCACGGCCACCACGGTGCCACACAGGGTCCAAGAAGCTCTTGGGGTGGGGAGGGTCAGGCAAGGCTACCCCACGGGCAGGTGGTGGCCGTGCCTGCCCTGTCCCTCGCCCCCCAGGCAGCCCAGCCCCACGGCTGCCGGTGGCCCTGCGCATCTGCACCCTCGTCTGCAGGTCCTGGGGGGACCGGCCCCAGCTCTGCCAGGTACCAGCCCTGCCCAGCCTGGGCTCTTCCCCTCCCGGACGGTGGGGCACGGTGTGGGTGGTGGCCCAGCAGGTCATGGGGTTGTGGGACACGTCCCCAGGCCCTGGTGACCCTCTGTGTCCCTAGTTCTGTGCTGGTCATCCATGCCTCCACGTCTTGGTGGCCCTACATGTCCCCAGGCTACGGTGGCCATCCACTGTTCCCATGGCTGGGTGGTTCATGCCTCCAGGGCACAACCCAGATGGCCCCACGTGTCCCCAGAGAGCTGTCCGTGTCCCCAGAGAGCTGTCCATGTCCCCACGCCCTGGTGGCAGCCCTTGTCCCCATAACATTGAGTCACAGCGTCTCCAGTCGACAGGGTGACAGCCCACGCCTCCAGGCTATGGTGGCCGTTCATATCCCCATGCCCCGGTGGCAGCTGCTGTGCCCAGGCTATGGGGTGGCAGCTACTGTCCCCATGCCCTAGTGGCAGCTGGTGTGCCCAGGCTATGGGGTGGCAGCTGGTGTCCCCATGCCCTGGTGGGAGCTGCTGTGCCCAGGCTATGGGGTGGCAGCTGGTGTCCCCATGCCCTGGTGGGAGCTAGTGTGCCCAGGCTATGGGGTGGCAGCTGGTGTCCCCATGCCCTGGTGGCAGCTGGTGTCCCCATGCCCTAGTGGCAGCTGGTGTGCCGAGGCTATGGGGTGGCAGCTACTGTCCCCACGTGTCCCCACAGGTGGCATGTGCCGTGGGGCGTGCGGAGGCCCCGGTGCGCCACGGGGTGTCACTGCCCCAGGGCCTGGACTCCAGCCTGCAGCAGTGGGGGGTGGTGGCCCCGGGCCAGCGGCAGGTCCTGGCCACGCGGCTCCGAGAGGCCGCCGAGGCCACCATGGCTGCCATCTCGGCCACCGAGGCTGAGCTGAGTCCCCAGCAGCGTGGTGGCACCCGTGCCCGCACCGACCTCCTGGGTGAGCGCCGCCGGGGAGGGTGACTGTGCCGGCCCCCAGGTGCCACCCCACGGCGGTGGCGCTGCCGCCACGGTGCTGAGCTCCACGCCCTCGTCCCCAGGCGTGGACTTCTTGCTGGCGTGCGTGGACGATGCCCTGGAGCTGGTGGCCTTGTCCACCAACAGCCAGCGCTGCCTGGAGACCTGTCTGCTGGCCCACGGCATGGGGCGTGCCACGGGGGAACCCCCCGGCGACATGCCCCGGGTGGTGGCCGAGGTCCTTCTGCACCGGGCGCAGTGTCACCTGGTGGAGGGCAAGGACATCCTGCTCATCGGGGCTGGCGGTGTCAGCAAGAGCTTCGTGTGGGCTGCTGCCCGCGACTACGGACTGAAGGTGAGCAGAAGGCTGGGTGGGCACCGCCATCAGCCAGCTTCAGAGCGAGCGCTGCGTGCCACCCCTGCCCACAGCGGTGCCACCCTGCCCACAGCGGAACCGCCGTAGCTGTGCCCAAGCACCAAGCGGTCTCTCTGCTGTCCCGGTCCGTGGGGAGGGGGTGGCACGGCTAGGGTGCCGAGGGGTGGGTATCCTCTCTCTGCCACCACCACCACGGTGACACCTCCCCGGGACCCCAGATCCACCTGGTGGAGTCGGATCCGGAGCACTTCGCGGCGGGGCTGGTGGAGACCTTCCTGCCCTACGACAGTCGGGAGCACCGGCGGGACGAAGAGCACGCCGAGCGGGTGGCGGAGCTGCTGCGCTCCCGGGGCATCCGACCCCACGCCTGCCTCTCCTACTGGGACGACTGCGTGGTACTGGCGGCACTGGTGTGCCAGCTCCTGGGCCTGCGTGGCTGCCCACCCGCGGCCGTCCGGGTGGCCAAGCAGAAGAGCCGGACCCACCAGCACCTGCAGCGGTGCCGCCGCGGCCGCCCGCCGCCCGCCGCCTTCGCCGTGCCCTGCCGCCGCCTGCAGAGCCACGGTGACGTTGAGCGGGCGGCTGGCACCGTGCCCTTCCCCGCTGTGGCCAAGCTGGAGTTCGGAGCTGGCGCCGTGGGGGTTCGATTGGTGGAGAACGCCGGGCAGTGCCACGCTCACGCAGCCCGCCTTTGGCGGGACCTGCGGGATGACGACGATCACCCTGGCATCGGCTTGGGCTGGGGCAATGCCATGCTGCTGATGGAGTACGTGCCGGGCACCGAGCACGACGTGGACCTGGTGGTCTTCCAAGGGAGACTTTTGGGGGCTTGGGTGTCCGACAACGGCCCCACACGGCTGCCAGCCTTCCTGGAGACGGCTGCCTGCTTGCCGTCCTGTTTGCCCGCCGACCGGCAAGCCCAGCTGGTACGGGCAGCCCTGAGGTGCTGCCAGGCCTGTGGCTTACGGGATGGTGTCTTCAACGTCGAGCTCAAACTGGGACCCACCGGGCCCCGCCTCCTGGAGATCAACCCCCGCATGGGGGGGTTCTACCTCCGCGACTGGATCCGGGAGATCTACGGTCCCGACCTGCTGCTGGCAGCCGTACTGGTGGCGCTGGGGGTACCGCCGGTGTTGCCCGCTCGCCCGGTGCCCCGCGGTCACTTGGCCGGTGTGATGTGCCTGGGCTCGGAGCACGGGGTGGCACTGGGGGGCGGGGGGGGCTTGGCAGCTCTGCAGGCTCTCCATGAGCGGGGGCTCGTCCGCCTCAACCGACTCTTTGAGGAGACGGCGGGGGACGGCGAGTACGAGGAGCCCTGCCTGAGCGTGGCGTGTGCCGGGGAAACGCGGGCAGAGGCCTGTCTGCGCCTGCTGGGGCTGTGCCAGGCGCTGGGCATCGACTCACCACGTTACCCAGTCGAGCATTTCTTGTCCCACTTCAAATAGCGCCGGGCAAGCAGCGGGGATGGAGGGGGAACAGTCACGCATGGGCATGACCACCCTGCTGTCCTGGCATCCCCTCCTGCAACCCTGCCACCCCATGCCCTGGCATCCCTCTGGCACCCTGTTCTCTGTCCTATGACCCCAGCACTCCATTCTCTGGCATTTCCCTGGCATCCTCCCTGCCCTGGCATACCCCCCACCATCCTGGCACCTCATCCCCTGGAATCCTCTCAGTCCTCTGGCATCCATACTCTGCCATCTCCCTAGTGTCTTGCCACCACATCCCCTGCCATCTTTCCCTGCCATCCTGGCATCACATTGTCTGGCATCCCCCCACTCCCCTGACACATCAACCCTTGGCATCCTCCTGCCATTCAAGCGTTTCATCCCTGGCATCCCATTACCCTGATGCCCTATACCCCTGCCCTGACACCCCATACCCTGGCATCTCCCCATTACCCTGAAACTTCATCCCCTGGCATCTCTCTTGGCATCCTGTCTCTTGGCATCCCATTCCCTGCCATTCATCTGACACCTCATCCCCTGGCATCCCCCTCACCATCCTGACATCCCATCCACCTGGCATCCCCCCATCACCCTTGCACCCCATCACTTGGCATGCCCCCTCCATCCTGACACCCCATCCCCTCCAACCCCGTTGCCCTGGCATCCCATCCCCTGGCACACCCAAGCCCTGTCCCCAGCATTCCCTGTCCCCACAGCTGGAAGGGGTCCGGTGCCCTTCCCATGCCAGGGGACACTAGGGCAGGGGGCACAGACAGGGTCCTCCTTTAATGAACCTTTGCTATGGGTTGAGGGGAAATGTGAGGACACCCCAGGCGCCCCACCAGGACAGCTGGCACAGCCTGGGGTGTGCTGGCATCCGCTGGCACAGGGAGACCCTACAACAGCAAACTAGGATCACAAACGAAGTCAGCGTTCCCCCCCAGCGACACAGCACTTCCACTGGCCCCGGCACCCCGCGGCAGGACGGGGCAAGGAGCAGAGGGCAGCGCTGGCACCCCCAGAGTGGGACAGTGCTGGGTCCTAGAGTGAGAGGCAGCCCCTATAGGACCCCTACAACAACATATAGCCCCTATAGTGCCTCAGACACTACAGTAACACCAGCGCCCCTCCAATAACACAAGACCCCTACAGAGACTTCACACTAACACACAGACTCCTACAGGGAGCCTACAGCAATGTATAGCCCCTACAGAGCCCCAGACCCTACACTAACACACAGCTCCTACAGAGACCAGACCATAATAACACATATAGAGCCCTTACACTTACACACAGCCCCTGTAGAGAACCTACACTAACATACAGCTCTTACAGACCCCCTGCACTGACATGCTGCCCCTATAGAGCCTCTGCACTAACTTGGAGCCCCTGCAGTGACCTTGCACTAACACACAGCACCTATACAGACCCTGCACTAACACAGAGCCCCTAAACTAACACATGGACCTTGAGCTCCTGCACTAAGCCCCAACAGTGACCCTAAAACAACACACGGACTCTACAGAGCCCCTGCAGTCCCTGCAGCTTCCTATAGAGCCCCTACAGCCCCTGTAGAGCCCCTATAAACCCCCCACAGCCCTTATGTCCCCTATACACCCCCTATGGCCCCTAGAGACCTTATAGAGCCCCTAGACCTCCTACAGGCCCTATAGAGCCCCTATAAGCCCTATAGACCTCCTACAGCTCCTATAGACCCCCATAAACCCTACAGAGCCCCTACAGAGCCTCTACAGCCCCATTTAGAGCCCCTCCAGAGGCCCTACAACTCCTTTAGAGTCCCTCTAGAGCCACTATAACCCCTTTAGAGCCACTATAGAGCCCCTATAACCCCAAAGAGCCCCTACAACCCCAAAGAGCCCCTACAGCCCCTATGGAGCCCCTATAACCCCAAAGAGCCACTATAGAGCCCCTATAACCCCAAAGAGTCCGTACAGCCCCTATAGAGCCCTTATAACCCCTTCAGAGCCACTATAGAGCCCCTATAATCCCAAAGTGCCCCTACAGCCCCTATAGAGCCCCTATAACCCCTTTAGAACCACTATAGAGCTCCTATATAACCCCAAAGAGCCCCTACAGCCCCTATAGAGCCCCTATGACCCCTTTAGAACCACTATAGAGCCCCTATAGCCCCTATAGAGCCCCTATAGCCCCTTTAGAACCACTATAGAGCCCCTATAGCCCCTATAGAGCCCCTATAACCCCTTTAGAACCACTCTAGAGCCCCTATAGCCCCTATAGAGCCCCTATAACCCCTTTAGAACCACTATAGAGCCCCTACAGCCCCTATAGAGCCCCTATAGCCCCTATAGAGCCCCTATAACCCCAAAGAGTCCCTACAGCCCCTATAGAGCCCTTATAACCCCTTCAGAGCCACTATAGAGCCCCTATAATCCCAAAGTGCCCCTACAGCCCCCATAGAGCCCCTATAACCCCTTTAGAACCACTATAGAGCCCCTATAACCCCAAAGAGCCCCTACAGCCCCTATAGAGCTCCTATAACCCCTTTAGAACCACTATAGAGCCCCTACAGCCCCTATAGAGCCCCTTTAGAGCCCCTATAACCCCTTTAGAACCACTATAGAGCCCCTACAGCCCCTATAGAGCCCCTTTAGAGCCCCTATAACCCCTATAGCTGCCATAACCGCTACAGCTCCTGCAGCCCCCCGACCCCACACTAACAGCGCCCCACACCTCCCCAGCGCTGATCCCCGGTTGTGGGGGGGGTGTACCGGGTTGGGGGGCGGGGGGGGGTCTCGGTCTCTTCCCGATTCTCCCCCCTCCCCCTCCGGTGTCGTCACGGCGTTGCCGGTGATGTGACAGTGACGCGGCGGGGGGCGGCGTCCAGAAGTAAAGGCTGTGAGCGGCCCGCGGGGCTCTGTCCTTGTCCCCTCCGTGTGTATCCCCCATCCCGGGAACACCCTCCCGGGACGCCCCCTCCCCCGCGCAGGGGATTCCCGGGATCCCCCCCGCCCCCCGAAATGACGCGTGAGGGGGCGTGACCCAAGGGGCGTAGCCAATGAGGGAGAGGGTGGTGGCTAAGGGGGCGGGGCCTAAGGGGCGGGTCCCGCCGGGGTCCCGGTACAGCGGCGGCGTCATGGCGGGGGTGTTCGATATCGACCTGGAGACCGAGGAGGGCAGCGACGGGGATGAACCCGAGCTGGGCACCGTGAGCTGGCACCAGAGGGGGACGGGGGCACCGGGGAACCGCGCACCGGGATTGCCACCGGGAGTGGGGACTGGAGGCACCGAGACCGGGGAACAGGGACACCGGCACCAGACTGAGGATGGGGTTGTGGCGACCTAGAGAGGGACAGGAGGACCGAGTGCGGCTGGGGACTAGATCTGGGACCGGGGGCACCGGGCATAGGCGTACCGGGAGTGGCTGGGGTCGGAATAGGGGACACCTTCATAGAGGCACCGGCACCAGATGGGAACAAGCTCAGGGATCGGGTGGCACCGGACATAGGGATACCGGGACAGGCTGGGGCCGGGATCGGGAGCATCGGGCATAGGGGTACCGGGACAGGTTGGGGCCAGGATTGGTTGCACCGGGACCGGGAATGGTGACACCGCACCGGACTCAGGATGTGAATGGAAACAGGGACGGGAGCACCGGGAGCGGCTGGGAATGGGAATCAAGGACAGGGGACACGAGGAATGGAGATAGGGGCACCGGGACTGGCTGGGACTGGCTGGGACGGGGAGCATCGAGAGCGGGGATGGAGGTACCTGGAGTGTCTGGGGCCACGATCGGTGACCAGGGACACTGGAACTGGGAATGGGGGCATCGGGACTGGGCACCGGGACAGGGATATGGGTACCGCGATGGGCTGGAGATGGGGCTTGGAGCCGGCTGAGCAGCACCGGGACCCGGTGGGGATGGAGAGCCCGGGAACTGGTCGGTGCAAGGCACAGCCGGGGGTCCCGGTACGACCGGGCAAAGGGAGGTTCTCGCTGGGCAGGGCCCGGGCTCAGCCCGAAAACATCCGGCTGGGCCGGTGGCACCGCGCCTCGCCCTGCCTGCCTGCCATCCTGCCATGGCTCTTCTGTCTATCCAGGGTGCTGTCTGCCATGGGTGCCCGGCTATAGGTGCCCTGCCTGTTGTGAGCAGCCTGCCTGATGCGGGCACCCTGTCTGCCTGCCTGCCATGGGTCCCCATCTGTCATACTGCTGCAGGCACCCTGCCTACCTGCCCACCATGGGTGTCCTGCCCACCTGCCCACCATGGGTGTCCTGCCCTACTGTGGGCACTCTGCATGCCATGGGCACCCTGTCTGCCATGGTTCCCTGCCGGCCATGGGTGCACCACCTGCCATGGGCACCCTGCTTATTGTGGGCACCTCCATGCTCTGAGCACCCTACCTGCCATCCTGCCATGGGGACCCTGCCTGTTGTGGGCACTCTCTTTGCCATGAGAACCCTTCCTGCCACAGGTGACCTGTCTGCCATGGGCATTCTGCCTGCCGTGGGTGCTCTGTCTGCTGTGGGCACCCTGCTTGCCTTGAGCATCCTGCCTGCCATGGTCTTGTCTTCCTGCCATGGGCATCCTTCTTGCTGTGGGCACACTTTTCCAGTGTAGGCACCATGCCCACCAGGGGCCCCCTTGCCCACCAGTGCCTATGGTTTCCCTCCTACAGGAGATGGAGCTGGAGCCCCGGGGAAACGGCCTGGAGTAAGTTGGGGACAGGCAGTGGGAGGGGCCAGGGGCCACGCAGGGGGTCTGTCCCCTCTCACCCCCTGTCCCCACAGGCCGGTGGGACACTACGAGGAGATCGAGATCTCAGAGAGCAGCGTCAACAACGGCCCCGAGCACATCGGCCCCCACTGCTTCGAGCTGCTGCGTGTCCTGGGCAAGGGTGGCTATGGCAAGGTGGGGAGGGAGGGCACAGCAGGGGGAAGCGGGGGCAGGATCCTTTCTGGGCTGCAGTTCTGGGAGGTTTTGCTTCCAGATCTCCAACCCACTCCTCGCTGCCCTTCCAGGTCTTCCAGGTCCGTAAAGTCCAAGGCACCAACACGGGGAAGATCTTCGCCATGAAGGTTCTGAAGAAGGTAACGGCAACCCAGCCCCCTGAGCTGCCCTCCAGCTCGCTGGAGACCTCCCCCACCCAAGCTCACCACCTCCCACCTCCCCCCACCAAGGCCAAGATCGCCTGCAACGCCAAGGACACGGCTCACACCCGAGCCGAGAGGAACATCCTGGAGGCCGTCAAGCACCCCTTCATCGTTGACCTCATCTACGCCTTCCAGACGGGTGGCAAGCTCTACCTCATCCTGGAGTGCCTCAGCGGTAAGGGTGGGCTCCAGAGGGTCTCATGGAGGCTTAGCAGGTCTTGAGGTGGCTCAAGGGGTCCTGTGGTGGCACTGGGGGTTGGTTTGGGGTCTCTCAGAGATGGCTTAGGAGGGCCTGTGGATGGCTGGGGGGTCCTGGGGTGGCTTCAGGGGTCCTGTGGTGGCTCTGGGGATTGGTTTGGGATGTCTCAGAGATGGTTTAGGAGGGCCCATGGATGGTTCAGGGGTCCTGAGGTGGCTCTGAAGATCGGTTCAGGGGGTTCCAGGAATTGTTCAGGGGATTCCAAGGTGGCTTAAGGGGGGGTCTCAGAATGATTCAGGAGGTCCTATGGATGGCTCAGGGTGTCCTGAGGTGGTTTCAGGAGTCTTGGGAATGGCTTAAGGGGTCCTGGAATGGCTCAAGGGAGTCCTGAGGTGGCTCTGGGGGTTGGTTCAGGGTGTCTCAGAAGTGGCTCAGGGGACTGAAAGGTGGCTCAGGGGATTGAAAGGTGGCTCAGGCATTCCTGGGGATGGCTCAGAGGGATCCAGGCATGGTTCAGGAGGTCCAACAGATGGCTCAGAGGGATCCAGGCATGGTTCAGGAGGTCCAACAGATGGCTCAGGGTGTCCTGGAGATGGATCAAGGGATCCCATGGTGGCTTAGGGTGTCCTGGGGTAGCTGAGGTCTTGGGTTGGCTCAGGGGGTTCCAGGGATGGCTCAGAGGATCCTGGATGGCTCAGGGGATCCCAGGATGACTCAGGAGGTCCTGGGGTGGCTTTAGGAGGTCTGGTTTTGCAGGTGGAGAGCTCTTCATGCAGCTGGAGCGGGAAGGCATCTTCCTGGAGGACACTGCCTGGTAGGGATGGGGTTGGGGAACCATAGCTGGGGGCTGGGGTGGGGACCAGGACCCCAACATCACTCACAGTCATCCCCCCCAGTTTCTACCTGAGTGAGATCACCCTGGCACTGGGTCACCTCCACTCCCATGGCATCATCTACCGAGATCTCAAGCCGGAGAACATCATGCTCAACAGCCAAGGTGGGTTGGATGGGGCTGGGGGGGACAAGGTGTGTGTGTGTTGGGGGGGGTGGGGGAGTCCCAGCAATGGTTCTTGAGCCCCCCCCCACACCTCCAAAACGTTCCTCCTCAGGTCACATCAAGCTGACAGATTTTGGGCTGTGCAAGGAGTCGATCCACGACGGGGCCGTCACCCACACCTTCTGCGGCACCATTGAGTACATGTGAGGCAGGGGGTGAGGGCAGGAAGGTCCTCTGGGTGGGTGTGGGGGGTTGTGGGGGGGTATTTCTCAGCTCAAGGGACCCCTTCCTCAGCTGGAACAACCCCCTCCCCCCCCCCCCCACCCGCAGGGCCCCCGAGATCCTGGTGCGCAGCGGGCACAACCGGGCGGTGGACTGGTGGAGCCTGGGCGCCCTGATGTACGACATGCTCACAGGATCGGCAAGTCCCACTCCTGCTCTTTCCTCTCCTCACCCTGGCTGGCTGGGTGGGGGGTGGGCAGCCCTAGCAGGGTGATATGGAGCCTTCCTCACCCTCCTGGCTCTTCCTCACCACCCGGTGCCTCTCGCAGCCCCCTTTCACCGCCGAGAACCGCAAGAAGACCATCGACAAGATCCTCAAGGGCAAACTGGTGCTGCCCCCCTACCTGACCCCCGATGCAAGGGACCTTCTCAAGAAGGTACAGCACCCCCCCCCCCCTTGGCCACCTGGGGCCTGCCAGAGCAGCTTTGTGTGGCTCCTACCAGAACTGGTGTCCCCCGCTCGGTTACCTGGGTCCTACCAGAACAGATGTAGGTCCTACCCAAACTGGTGTTCCATGGGTCCATCCAGAACAGCTTTATGTAGGTCCTACCAAAACTGGTGTCCCCCACTTGGTTACCTAGGTCCTACTAGAACAGCTTTATGTAGGTCCTACCAAAGCTGGTGTCCCCCACTTGGTTACCTAGGTCCTACCAGAACAGCTTTATGTAGGTCCTACCAAAACTGGTGTCCCCCACTCAGTTATCTAGGTCCTACCAGAACAGCTTTATGTAGGTCCTACCAAAACTGGTGTCCCCCACTCAGTTATCTAGGTCCTACCAGAACAGCTTTATGTAGGTCCTACCAAAGCTGGTGTCCCCCACTTGGTTACCTAGGTCCTACCAAAACTGGTGTCCCCCACTTGGTTACCTAGGTCCTACTAGAACAGGTTTCTGTAGGTCCTGCCAAAACACAGCCCCACCATGCCCCACTCCATCCCCTTTTCTCTTCCAGTTCCTCAAGAGAAACCCCAACCAGCGGGTTGGAGGCGGCCCAGGCGATGCAGCTGACGTGCAGGTACAGGCAGGGGTGGGCAGCAGGGTGGATGCCAGGCTGACACCCCCCCACCTCCCTGGACCCCTGACCTTCCCCACCATCACCCCTCCCCTCCCTCCCCCCCCCCCCCCCCCCGCAGAAGCAGCCTTTCTTCCGTCACATCAACTGGGAGGATCTCCTGGCCCGCAGGCTGGACCCTCCGTTTAAACCGTGCTTGGTACGACTGGGGGCGGGCGAGGGGGTGGGCAGGGGGCGAACTACGGGTGGGGGGCACCCGTAGGAGCACCCACCCCCACTTCCTGCAGCAGTCAGAGGAGGATGTCAGCCAGTTTGACACCCGGTTCACTCGCCAAACCCCCGTGGACAGCCCGGACGACGCTGCCATCAGTGAAAGTGCCAACCAAGCCTTCCTGGTACCCAGCGGGGCGGCTGCGGGGGGAGGGGGGGCGCTCCGCAGCAAGGTGGGCACCCCCTGATGCCCCCCACCCCAAATCACCTCACAGGGCTTCACCTACGTGGCCCCATCAGTGCTGGAGAGCATCAAGGAGGGGTTCTCCTTCCAGCCCAAGGTGCGCTCCCCCCGCCGCCTCAACAGCAGCCCCCGCACCCCCGTCAGGTACCTGGGGCTGGGGGGGGCAATAGCTGTGGGGGGGATGATTTGAAGGTGGAGGGCATTGAGGTGGGCACCATAGGGTGGTGCTGGGGGGGCAAGGGAGTGGTAGTGCTCTGTGGACTATTCCTGCCCTTCATCTCTCTCTATGGGGGCAGTGGGGTGAGGCGGGGGGGGACACATCGAGTACAGGAAGCTGGGGCAGGGCACTGGGTACTAGGGGCTGGGGCCGGGATGGGTACTGGGCACAAGGGGATTGTGCAGGGGTCATTGGGCACAATGGGACAGGGCTGGGGAGGCACTGGGCACAATGGGACAGGGCTGAGGGAGATCTTGGCGCAAGGGGACAGTGCTGGGGGGGCACAGGGCACAAGGGAATAGTGGGGTTGGGGGATAGGGCACAATGGCACAGTGCTGGGGGAGCACTGGACCCTCTGGGGCAGCACTGGGGGTACAGTGGAGGGGGGACAAGGAGGGGTTTCTGTGGTGGGCAGGGGATGCCCACCTCACTCCACCCCCTCCTATTTTTGTGCGTGTCCCCCCAGCCCTGTGAAATTCTCCCCCTTTGAAGCATTCAAGCCAGGAGGGACAGGGGGGGAGCCAATGGAGGTGGGAGCCACCCTGCCCCCCCCTCCTCCAGAGGGCACAGCCCCCTTGCCCATCAAGACCAAGAAGCAGAAGGGAAGTCGGGGGCGGGTGCCCAGGTAGGGGTGGGGTAGGGGTGGGGATTGGGAGGGCTAGGGGAGGGGCTGGCGTCCCCCCATGGGGTCAGGTCTGGGGGGCACCCCCAAAGCTGCTTCTGCTCTGGGTGTCCCCCCTGCTCAATTTCCCCCCCATGCCTGCTCACACAGATGCCAGGAGTGGTGGTTTGGGGGGGATGGGGGTGGGCAGGGGCACTCCCAAGGGTGTGGCTCCCCAAGGGTAGGATCCTTGGGGTGTGCCCCCTCTAAAGGCGTGGCCCAGCTGCTGGATGTGTGATAATTAAAGGACATAATCAGGCCATGGTGGTCCTGTGTTGGGAGGGTGGGTCCTGAGGGGGCATTCTTGGGGTGGGGCATGGGCTGCAGCCCCTTTCCCTTCCTTGTCCCTTATCCACTGTGCCCCCAGTCCTGTCCCCTTATGCTCAGTGCCCTGCACAGCCCTGTCCTCTTGTGCCCAGTGCCCTGCACAGCCCTGTCCCGTTGTGCCCAGTGCCCTGCCCCTGTCCTCTTGTGCCCAGTGCCCCCATTACCCACTTCTTCTCTGTACCCTCTGGTGCCCAGTGCCCCCATTACCCCCTTCTTCTCTGTACCCTCTGGTGCCCAGTGCCCCCTAGCAGTATCCCATTGTGCCCAATGTACTCCCAGTCTGGTCCCATTGTGCCCAGTGCCCCTCCCTGCAATCTGCTTGTGCCCAGTGATCCCTATAGCCCCACTCCCTCATGCCCAGTGCCCCGCAGTACTGCCCCCTCAGTACTGCCCCCTTGTGCCCTTATTAGGCTCTGCCCCTCCATAGGCTCCTCCCCTCCATTAGCCCCACCCCTTCCATAGGCTCTTCCTCTATAGACTCCTCCCCTTCCATAGACTCCTCCCATTCATAGACTCCACCCCTCCATAGGCTCCACCTCCTCCATAGGCTCCTCCTCTCCCATAGTTCTTCCCTTCCATAGACTCCTCCCCTTCCATAGGCTCCTCCCCATGCCCCACCTTTTCCCTTGACCACACCCACTCCCCAAGCCCCGCCCACCACAGAAATGGCAGGACCTCAATTGGACAGAGCTGCTCTTTTATTAGCCAGCAGCCAGGCTCTGGCAGCCAATGGGGAGCCTCAGAGAGGGACAGATAGTGCCCGCAGGAGGGGCAGGGATGGCACAGGGCGGTGACGTCACAGGGTGGGTGGTGCCATCACGGGACAGTGACATCACAGGGTGGTGACGTCACAAAGCACTGACTAAAGTGCAGTGACATCCCAGGAGGGTGATGGCACAGGGCAGTGCCACCCCAAGGTGCTGGTGTCACAGGCTGGTGGGGATGTCACATGGCAGAGCCAGCAGGGTGAGGACGTCCCGGGGGTCGCAGGGCACTGCCAGCACGAGCTGGTGACGTCCCAGGGCGGTGCCGTCCCAGGGCAGTGCCGTCACAGGGCGGTGACGTGTGGCCCTGTGTCCCCCCACGCCGCGGTGCCTGAGAAGGAGTGGAGGTCACTGAGCAGGGCCTCGGCGCTGCCCCCTGCCACCTGCCCCATGCCTGGGGGGCTGCCTGGGGCCTCCTCCTCCTCTTCCTCCTCCTCCTCCTCTTCTTTCTGCTCCTCCTCCTTCTCCTGCTCTTCTTCTTCCTCCTCTTCCTCCTCCTTCTGCCGCCTCAGCTCCTGGCTCCATGGCATCAACTCTTCCTCCTCATCCCGAGGTGCCATCACCACCACCACGTCCTCCGCCATGGATGTCCCCTCCCCGTCCCTGGGCAGCACCTCGGTGTCACTCTGCCGTCCCCGCAGCCGGTGCCAGCCTCCCCGCAGCAGTGCCAGTGCCCGGTGGCCCATGGGCCTGGGGTGGTAACGCCCAGGCGAGAGCCGGCAAAGGTGGTGCCAGGCTAGTGCCAAGCCCACCACCAAGCACAGCAGGATCCCTAGCAAGGTGCCCACCGCCCGGTCGCTGCGGCTGGCCACGGGGTCGCCCGCCGCCACCGGCCCCAGCAGTGCCAGCAGCACCGGCGCCGGGGGCTGCCACCGCGCCGCAGCCTGCAAGGAGAGCGCAGGGAGGTCACTGCCGTGTGGTCGGCACGGGGCCACGATCTTCCCGGCTTTGGGGTGACAGCCACCTCCCGGGACGTGGGGTAGGGCTAGGGCAGCGGGGGCAGGGACAAGGGCAGGGCTGTGTCACACCCCCGCTCGCCCCCGCTGCCCGGGGTGACACCGGAGCGTGCCAAGCGGGCGGCCAGCTGGCCACGGCACCGGGGTGGCACCGTGACAGGAGGGGTGGCTGGTGGATGCCACCGCACCTGTGGGTGCTGGGGGCACAGGAGTTGGGTGCTGCCCCCGTGCCGCCTGAGCACCCTGAGACCCTTCCCCTGCACCTCACACCGCCCCAACGTGCCTCTGGGCAGCCCCACCCCAGCCCTGTAGCTACAGCACCCCCCACACTGCCCTGAACCACCCAAACCTGCCCCCCAACCCCACCATGTTTCCCTGACCCCCCCTAAACCTGTTCCCCAAACCCCCCATTTTATCCTGATCCCCCCCAACCTGCCCCCAACCCCCCATACTGCCCTGAATCACCCAAATCTGCCCCCAACCCCACCATGATTCCCTGACCCCCCCTAAACCAGCCCCCCAGCCACACCATTTTATCCTGACCCCCCTAAACCTAGCCTCCAAACCCCCATGCTTCCCTGCCCCCCCCCAACCTGCCCCAACCCCCCCACACTGCCCTGAACCACCCAAACCTGCCCCCCAACCCCGCCATGCTTCCCTGACTCCCCCAAAACCTGCCTCCAACCCCCCATGCTGCCCTAACCCCTCCAAATCTGCCTCCCCCAACCCCCCAATGCCCTTGTGACCTCCAAATTCGCCCCCCAATGCTATTATGGGGCACCGACCCCCCAAAAACTACACCTCATGCTGCCCCAACGTCCCCAACCCCCCTCCAATGCCCTGAACCACCCAAATCAGTCCTCCCACCCCCCCAAATCTGCCCCCCTATACCCCCTGCCTCCCCATCCTGTTCCTTCTGCCCCCTCCATGCTGTCCTACCCTCCTCCCCACCCCCGCCAAAACCTCCCCCCCCCCCCCTTAACCCCAACCCATCTGGGAGGCGGGGGGGCATCTATCCCAGTCCCCACCACTAATGCCCCCCTACCCCCGAGATCCCCAGGCTGTTCAGGGGGGACCCAAGTATAAGCAGCCCTCCCCGACCCCCCCCCCAGACTTAGCGGGGGACGATACTGCCTCCCCCCCCCCCAATTCGCCTCACTCCCAGACACACCCCCCTGCCAACCTCGGGGTGCTCACCATCAATGGATGCTGGCAGAGCAGGTGCTGGTGCCACTGGCTGGGATGGGGGGGGCTGGCAGGGGAGAGAGCAGGGGGAGCCCCCCCCCTGCTGCTTCCTGTCCCCCCCACGCAGCGGATGTATCGACGCGGGGGGAGGCAGAAGGCTGCACCCCATCCCCCTCCCCCCCCCAGCCACCTCCAGCTTACCCCAAAGACACCCCGAACCCCCAGCTGTCGAACAAGTTGTGACCCCCACCCCCCCTTCCAAGTGTGTGTGTGTCCCCCCCCCCCCCCCCCATAATCCTGGTGTCACCAGGACCGTACTGGGGGGGGTGAAAGGGAGCTTGCTCCCCCTCCCCCCCCCCGCATCTCCCCATTTCCTGCCTGATGTGGCTGAGCTCAAACCCGTGACCACTGCTCCTTCCTGTGTGCCCCCAGCCCCCAAACCAGCCCCCCCCTAACACCAGAATGACTCCCCAATTGCCCCCCCCCCCTTTTTTTCCCTTTCTTTCTTACAAATTCCTTTATTTGGAGTGAAAATAGAATTTTTTTGACCCTGTACTGTAAGGTAGGAGGGGTTAGAAGCCCCCAAAATCTAAGGGGGACAATATTCCATATTCTGGGGGGAGGGATGGGGGGGGACACACAGGGAAGACCCCTACCCAGGGCTGGGAGGGTGCAGGGAATAGTGTTTGATCCCAGGAGTAGCAACCCCCAAGCCTGAGGACAGTGGCTGGGGGGGGGAAGCCCACAGGAATGGTCCACGATTTTGGGGGGTGGGGGGCAGCACCCAGTAAGGCAGTGGGGGAGGGGCAGCACCCAGTAAAGGGGTGATGGAGGGGGTGGCCAGCCCCCCAAAACGGGAGGACACCCCAGGAAGGATGATCTCAGGGAGGTCCTGGGGTGGGGAATGGTCCTTTGGGGGCAGTCCGACACGGGAGGGGGTCCGGTGGTCCCTTGGGGGGGGTGTGAGGCATGAGGTGGTCCCCGGGGGGGGGCGTGAGGTGGTCTCTAGACGTGGCCGTTCTCCAGGCGGCTGAGCTGCTCCTCCAGGCGGCTGATGCGCTGCCCCTGCTCGGCCACCAGCGCCCGCAGCGTGGCCACCTCCTGCAGCACCTCCTCCAGCCGGCCCTGCGGGGCCAGGCCCCGTCAGCCACGCCCGCCGGGCCACACCCACCCACCCACCCACCCGCTCCCCAGCCCGCCAGCCCACCCCACCAGCCCACCCCCCGACCTATGGACCACCAACCCTGCATCCAACCCATGGGCCCCACCCATGAAGGCCCCACCCATTCCACAGCACAACCCACACCACTGACTCCACCTACTCCACAGCCCCACCCAAAGACGTCACCTATGAGGGGAGACCTCATGAGGGGACACCTCCTATGAGGACTCACAGGAGATTTCACCCCACCCCCAGAGACCCCATGTACCCCACAGCCCTACCCACGGAGACCCCAGGTATGAAGTCCCCACTCATGAAGCCCCCACTCACAAAGACCCCAGATACGAAGCCCCCACTCACACAGACACCCCGCCAGAGAGCCCCCAGCCCCGCAGCCCCCACCCCACACCTACCGTGGGCGCGGGCGGGAGGGTGCCGAGGGCGGGCGGGGCGCTGAGGCGGGCGTGGGCGGTGGGGGGCGTGGCAGGGGGCGTGGTGGGCGCGCCGGTGGCGGCGGGGGGGCCGCGGCTGTCCTGGAGCAGCGACCGGCGGTTGACCTTCAGGTCCCGCTGCTTGCTGGGGACGTAGGCCTGGCGCAGGGACACCAGCACCGGCCCCGCCGTCCGGCCTGCCACCCACTCCTCCGCCTCCATGGCCGCCTCGGGGCCGGCCGTGTCGGGGTACAGGTCGTCCTGGAACAGGTCCGACTGCCACACCCCCGCCCCCCCAAAAGACAACATCAGAGGAGGTGATGGGACCCTCCTGGAGACCCCCGTGGAGAGCCCCGACGCAGCTGCACCTTGTCCTGCCCCAGCGGCTTGTGGAAACCCCCATGCAGGCAGCTTCCCCTGCACCAGCACTCCACACACACCCCAGCCCTGCCTGCCTGGGAACCCCACGCCCAGGGAACCCCACGCCCAGGGAACCCCATGCCCAGGGAACCCCACGCCCAGGGGAACCCCATGCCCAGGAGAACCCCACACCCAGGGAACTCCAAGCCCCGAGGATCCCCACGCCCAGGGGAACCCCACGCCCAGGGAACCCCACATACAGGGAACCCCATGCCAAGGGAACGCCCCACACACAGGGAACTCCAAGCCCCAAGGATCCCCACGCCCAGGGGAACCCCACGCCCAGGGAACCCCACGCCCAGGGAACTCCAAGCCCAGAGGATCCCCACGTCCAGGGAACCCCCATGCCCAGGGAACCCCACGCCCAGGGAACCCCCATGCCCAGGGAACCCCACGCCCAGGGAACCCCACGCCCCGAGGATCCCCACATCCAGGGAACCCCCATGCCCAGGAACCCCATGCCCAGGGAACCCCACGCCCAGGGGAACCCCATGCCCGGGAAACCCCACACACAGGGAACCCCACGCCCAGGGAACCCCACGCCCAGGGGAACCCCATGCCAAGGGAATGCCCCACACACAGGGAACTCCAAGCCCCGAGGATCCCCACGTCCAGGGAACCCCCATGCCCAGGGAACCCCACTCAACCCACATGGGGACCCCCCGACCTAAGCAACAGGCATGACTGGAGGTGCTCACCCAGGCACTGTGCCCTACCCAGGGACCTCCACCCAGCCTGCTATGTCTGAAGAACCCTACTCAGCCACCCCCATCCTGCCCAGGAACCCCAAACAACCCTGATGGGGACCCCCTACACTGGGACCCCCACCCAGCCACCATGTCCTGCCCACAGACCCCCACCAGCACGACTGCAGACTGCAACTCGACTGCCTTGTTCCGCTGGGGGGTGGAATTTCAACCCACCACACCCAGGGACCCCACAAGGCCCTCACAAGGATTGATTAAGGAGCCTCCACCCAGCCACTAGTGTCCCCCATCCCAGTGCCACACCCTGGGGTACTGGGGACCCCTCCCCCCAAGCCCCCACTGACCTTCCTTGGCACCGTCATGATGATGGGCTCACACTTGCGTTCGTGCAGCTTGTAGAACCTGCCCGGGTTTGGGGGTCCAGAGTGGGTCACGGAAGGGTTGAGAAGGAAAATGGGTACCCCCCCCCATCCCCTCATCCCCTTGCCCCCCAACCCCGTGTCCCACCTCCCTGTGCCCACCTGGCAATCTCACACTTGCTGACGTCCAGCCCACGCTTGGGCATCCAGCCCATGCCCCGCTGGGACTCCTTACTGGTGAAGGTGTTGAGGAAGTGGATGTAGGGAGGCTCCTCTGTGATCTCAAAGTACCGGATGCTTGAGTCACCCTGGGGACATGGCATTAGGGTGGGGGTCCGCGGCCTGGCGAGGGGCCCCAAAGCCCGGGGGCCGCGCCGCGGGGCCGCACCTTGCCGCAGACGTAGACCACGTTGGTGTCGGGGTCGTAGAAGGGCAGCAGGGCGCCGTTGCTGGAGTCCAGCTCCTGCAGCCCCATGGGCTCCTCCAGGTTCTCCTGCCCAGGGGAGGCGGGGGGAAGGTGTCAGCCCCATGGCATACCCCGACACGGTGCCAGGGGACCCCTGGGGCGCTCCTCACCGTGTCCCACAGTGCCAGCTGCCTCTCGCTCATGCGGCTGAAGCCGGTGGTGAAGATCTTGCCGTCGGCCAAGAAGACAGCCCGCATGGGGCGGGCCCCCTCGTGTGCCCGCTCCTTCTCCTAGGGGGGGCACAGCTGGGTCACCAGCACCGCCCTGGCACCCGCAGATGGCACAGCCATTGGGGACACCCAGGGGAAGCGGCAGCCGAGCGACATGAGACAGCACTGAGAGACAAGGGGAGGGTGGAGCAGCTCTGCTACGAGGATAGGCTGAGGGAGCTGGGGGTGTTCAGCTTGGAGGAGGGAAGGCTCTAGGGAGACCTAATAGCAGCCTGCCAGTGCCTGAAGGGGGCTACAGGAAGGATGGAGAGAGACTGCTTGCAAAGGCCTGCAGGGACAGCAGCAGGGGCAATGGCTTCAAATTAGAGAAGGGCAGCTTGAGATTGGATAGCAGGAAGGAGTTCTTCACCATGAGGGTGGTGGAACACTGGAACAGGTTGCCCAGGGAGGTGGCTGAGGCTCCTTCCCTGAAGGTATTTAAGGTGAGGCTCAAAGAGGCCCTGGGCAGCCTGAGTTAGTTGGGGATGTCCCTGCTGACTGCGGGGGGGTTGGACTGAAGGAACTGTAAGAGATCCTTTCCTGGATCATTCTATGATTCTACAACTGTGATTCTGTGACTCTGATTCTATGAGTCTGTGATCTATGACTCTCTGACTGTGATCTATGACTCTCTGATTCATTGATTCTGATTCTCTGACTCTCTGATTCTCTGACTCTGATTCTATGACTCCCTGACTGATTCTATGACTTGATTCTATGACTCTGATTCTCTGACTCTCTGACTCTGATTCCATGACTATCTGACTCTCTGATTCTATGACTGGCTTGATTCTATGAGTCTGATTCTATGACTCTCTTACTCTCCAATTCTATGACTTGATTCTATGACTGACTCTATGATTCTGATTCTAGGACTCTCTGACTCTCAGATTCTATGACTCTGATTCTATGACTCTCTGACTCTGATTCTCTGACTCTCTGATTCTATGACTATCTGACTTGATTCTATGAGTCTGATTCTATGACTCTCTGATTCTATGACTTGATTCTATGACTGACTCTATGATTCTGATTCTAGGACTCTCTGACTCTCGGATTCTATGACTCTGATTCTCTGACTCTGATTCTCTGACTCTCTGACTCTGATTCTCTGACTATCTGACTTGATTCTACGAGTCTGATTCTATGACTCTCTGACTCTCTGATTCTATGATTTGATTCTATGACTGACTCTATGATTCTGATTCTAGGACTCTCTGACTCTCGGACTCTCTGACTTGATTCTATGACTCTCTGACTCTGATTCTCTGACTCTGATCCCATGACTCTACAAGTCTCTGATTCCCCAGCTCTATGCCTCTACGACTTGGGGGGGTTCTCCCGGGGGCTGGATGGCGCCCTGGGGAGGCGAGCAGGGTGACAGTGGGTGGGGAGACTCACGGCCACCACGGTGCCCCGCCGGGGGTCGATGACGCGGATGGCCTTGTCCTTGCAGGCGGTGCAGAAGAGGGAGCCGTCGCGGCTCCAGCTGACGCTGTAGATGAGGTCAGGATGGAGCCCGTCCAGGCGGTACAGCTCCTCCGCCGTGCCCACGTTCCAGATCAGCACCACGTTGTCGCACCCTGAACGCGACACCAGGCGGTCACCTCAGCCCTTGTGTCCCCCCCCCGCTCCCGTGACCGCCCCCGCCGGTACCTGCGCTGAGGAGGACGTTGCGGGCGGTGGGGTGCCAGGAGATGATGCCAACGCGTTTCGAGTGCCCCTCCAGCACCACCACCGGCTCCGTCAGCGGCTGGCTCAGCCCGTTCTCGGGGATCTGCCACACCTGGGAGGGGGCAGAGGGGGACAGTGGGCAAAGGAGAGGGACCCTCACCTTCACCACTCCCCCACCGCCCTCTGTCAGCCCCTCACCATGACAGTGCAGTCCTCGGAGCCGCTGGCGATGACGTGGTCGTTGTGGGGGCACCAGTCGATGTCCAGCACGGGTCCCGTGTGCCCGCACACCGTGGGGTAGGACTTGTCAATGCGCCCGGTCTGGGGACAAAAGGGACACAGGGAGGGTGGTTACATCCCCACCGTCATGCCAGCAGCCTCCCAGGGCCACCACCAGCTCCCTGGCATTGCTGCCACCTTCCTGTCACCGCACCAGTACCCTCCTGGTATCGCTGCCACCCTCTTGTCCCAGCGTCAGCACTCTGCCAGTACTGACACCAACCTCTTCTCAGTGCGCTGGAACTCTCCTGATATCATCACCACCCTCCCAGTATCCAATGTCTTGGGTTGGAAGGGACCTTAAGGATCATCCAGCTCCCCACCCCCTCCTGGTATCACCACCACCCTCCCAGTACCACCATAGAGTGGATGGAAGGGACCTTAAAGACCATCCAGCTCCCCACCACCACCCTCCCAGTACCACCATAGAGTGGATGGAAGGGACCTTAAAGATCATCCAGCTCCCCACCACCACCCTCCCAGTATCACCACAGAACAACAGAATGGTTGGAAGGAACCTTAAAGATCACCCAGCTCCCCACCACCACCCTCCCAGTATCACCACAGAACGACAGAATGGTTGGAAGGAACCTTAAAGATCACCCAGCTCCCCATCACCCCCCTCCCAGTATCAATGGCTTGGGTTGTAAGGGACCTTAAAGATCATCCAGCTCCCCACCACCACCCTCCCAGTATCACCACAGAACCATAGAATGGTTGGAAGGGACCTAAAGATCATCCAGCTCCCTGCCACCCCCCTCCTGGTATCACCACCCCCCTCCCAGTATCAATGGCTTGGGTTGGAAGGGACCTCAAAGCTCATCCAGCTCCCCACCAGCACCCTCCCCAGTACCGACGGCTCAGGGTTGGAAGGCGCCTTAAGGGCCAGCCAGCTGCCCACCAGCACCCTCCCGGCAGCACCTTGTGGAGGGGGAGGACGAGGAAGGCCCCCCCGCCGCTGGCCTCCACGATGATGGCGAGGAAGGCCGGGTTGACGGCGCAGAAGGTGCTGTCCCAGGTGACGCGGGACACGCGGATGTCATCGTAGCACTGCTCCGTCTTCACCGGCTGCCCGAAGACGTGCCGGAACTTGCTCTGCCGAACCACCTTCCGGAACGACATGGCTGGGGGGCACACGCGCCCACCCCCCCGGGACAGGAATCAGCACCCAAGCTGGCACCCTGGAATCTCGCGTGCGAGCAGCCGAGGGTGGCCGAGAGGGGAGGCTGTCCCTTGTCACCCGCCCCGGGTAAAGGGCAGCCCAGCCCCTTCCCGCTAGCAGATAAACCCCTCCCTGCCCTGCCCCGCGCAGGGGGCCTCTTGGGGGGGCCCTCCCACCATGGGGACAGGGAGGTGGATGGGGACAAGGGTGCTCCCACTGGGTAGAGGGATGGGGAGGGTCCCGACGGGTCAGGGCTTGGGGACAGACGTGGGGTCAGGAGTGGCCCTGCTGGGTAAAAGGGGACAGAGACAGGGGCAGGGGTGGGGACAGGGATGGGGACGAGGATGGGGACAAGGACAGGAGTGAGGAGGGGGACAAGGACAGGGATGGAGAAAGCGAATGAGGACAGAGCTTGGGGAAGAGTTTGAGACAGGGGATGAGGACAGGGATGGGGACAGGAGTGAGGACAGAAACAGGGACAGGATGAGAACACGAATGGCCCCACTGGGTAAGGGCACAGGGACAAGGATAGGGGATGAGAAGACAGATGGGGACAGGGGACAGGACTGGGGACAAGGATGTGATAGGAGAGGCCCCCCTGCATAAGGGGACAAGGATGGGGACAAGGATGGGGACAGGAATGGCCCCATTGAGTAAAGGGACAGGAACCAAGGGCAGGAATGGGGACAGAATGGGACAGGGAAAGAGACAAGGACAGAGGTGGGGACAGAGATGGCCTCACTGGGTAAAGAGACAGAGATAGGATGAGGAACAGGACAGGGATGAGGACAGTAGTGGGAACAGGGATGGCCCCACTGGGTATGGGGACAAGGATGGAGACAGGGAGGGGGACAAGGATGGAGACAGGACGGGCACAGAGACGGGGCAAGGATGGAGACAGATATGGCGACAGGAAGAGGACAAGGACAGGGCCAGGATGAAGACAAGAACGGGGACAGGATGGGGACAGCGCTGGAGACAGGGTGAGGGCAGGAACGGGGGCAGTGATGGGGACAGGGATGGGGCCGGTCGCTCCGGTTGCGAGTCCGGTTGGGTCCGGCACTGCGGAGCCGGTTCCCGGGAGCCCCCCTCGGGCCGGGCCGGTGGAAGTGGGGGGGTGTCCGGTCCCCGCACTCACCGGGACCGGGGCCGGGGGCGGCGAGCAGCGGCGCGCGGGGCCGGCAGCGGCGGCAGCGGCGGGAGGGGAGGGGGCGGGGCAGGAAGTGAGCGCGACGGCCCCGCCCCGCGCATGCGCTAGCGGGGAGGGGGCGGGGGGGGGGTGCCGGTACCGGGGGGTGAAGTGGGGGAAGGGGCGGTTCACCCCTTGTCAGTGTCCCCCAGTGGGGACTGTCCCTCCGTGGGCACCGTCGCCCCGTGAGGTGGTGTGACCGGTTGAGGCTATGCCTTTAAGAAAGAGACAGTTGCTGAACACTCTGGCTGAATGAGGATACGGTCCCCGTGGGCGCGGTCACCCCGGTGTCAGGGTAACCCCATAGGCAGGGTCATCCCGTGGGCATGGACCTCGTGGGCACGGTCCCCCCCGTGGGCAGGGTCTCCCCAGCGGGCGTTGTCCCTCCGCGGGCATGGTCACCCCATGCACAGGGACCCCCAATAGGCATGGTCACCCTCTGGACAGGGTCACTCCTTGGACATGGGGACCCCGCGGATCAGGGTGCCCACGGTCACAGTGACTCCGTGGACAAGGTCCTCCTATGTCAGGTCGCCCTGCTGGGAGGACACAGTCCCCGTGGGGCAGGGTCACCCCATGGGCAGGGTCACCCCATAGACAGGGTCACCCTGCAGGGCAGGATCCCCCAGTTTTAGATCACCCTGTGGAGCAGGGTCCCACCATGCCAGGTTCACCATGTGGGGCATGGTCCCCGTGAGGGGTAGGGTCCCCATGGACATGGTCCTTGTGGGTAAGGTCACCCTATGGGCAAGGTCACCTCATGGTCAGGAGCTGCCCATTGGGCACGGTCACTCCATGGGCAGGGTGCCTGTGGAACATGCTGTGTCCAGGGATAGGGTCACCCCATGCCAGAGTCACCCCATAAGCAGGGGGCCCATGGGCAGGGTCTCCCCTACAGGCAGGGTCAGTCCATGGGACAAGGTGAGCCTGAGGGCAGGGTCACCCTGTGTAAGGTCACCCTGTGGGGCACAGTGTTCCACCTGGAGCAAAGGAGGCTGAGGGGAGACCTTCTGGCTCTCTACAGCTCCCTGCAAGGAGGTTGGAGCCAGACGGTGTTCAGGCTCTTCTGCCAGGAAACAAGTGACAGGATGAGAAGAAACAGCCTCAAACTGAGGTTTAGGTTGGACATGAGGAACAATTTGTTGCCCTTGAGGTTTCTCAAGGCCTGGCCCAGGCTGCACAGAGCAGTGGTGGAGTCCCCATCCCTGGGTGGGTTTCCAAGCCCTGGAGTTGTGGTGCTGAGGGCCATGGCTTGGTGGCCACGGTGGTGCTGGGTTGATGGTTGGACTCCACGACCTCAGAGATCTCTTCCAACCTTAGGGATTCGGTGGTTCTGTAACAACAGCAGCTGGCACAGGGTGATGGTGGTCACTGACACTGAGGTGGTGGCAGCGGCACAGGGCTGACAGCGGTGGGTGGCACTGAGGTGGTGGCTGCAGGTGGCACGGGAATGCCAGTAGCAGGTGGCACAGGGTTGCCAGGAGCAGGTGGCACGGGAGTGACGGTAGCGGGTGGCACGTGGCTGAGGGCAGTGGGTGGCACTTGGGCAAAGGCCGTGGGTGGCCGGCGGGCAAGGAGAGCCCGCGGCAGGCGGGTGAGGCACTGGCAGGCGCTGGTGGTGCCAAAGAGCAGGTAGAGGTAGGGGTTGATGCAGCTGTTCAGATTGAAGGCCATCCCCAGGAGGTAGATGAGGTGCTCGGAGGTGCCAGGTGCCACCAGCGTCAGCAGCTGGGCCACCTGGAAGGGCAGGTGCAGCACCACGTAGAGGCTCATCGTGGCCACCAAGATGCGCTGGAAGCGAGTCGGAGGGCGGCCTCCGTGCCCACGCCGGCAGCTTGCCAGCGCCAGGCCACCCCGTGGCACACCATCACCACGCCGAAGGGCAGCAGCCCCTCCACCAGCACCTCCAGCCAGCGCATGGGCACCTCCCAGCTGCCCCTCAGGGTGATGCACACCACAAAGCCGGGCACCCACTGCAGCTCCAGCGCCTCCGCCAGGACCGTGTCGGGCACGCTGCAGGCGGCCGCTGCCACCCAGGCGCCCAGGCACAGTGCCAGCGGCAACCGCGCCGGGCGCCGGCACCGGTACCACAGAGGGGCGGCCACCAGCAGGCACCTGTCCAAGCTGATGGTCGCCAGCAGGAAGAGGCTGCTGTAGTAACCCAAAGCGTAGAGGAACTGGTGGAGCTGGCACAGCGAGGTGCCCAGCAGCCACTGGTGGCTGTTGGCCACAGACCAGATCTGCAGGATGGAGTTGGCGAGGAAGAGGAGGTCGGAGGTGGCCAGGCTGAGGATGAAGCCTGCCAAGCCTTGGCCCCGCAGGTGCCAGCCCGTGAACCACAGGGTGAAGGCGTTGGCTGGTAGCCCCAGTGCCACGCAGGCCACCAGAAGCCACCCATCCCAGCTCAGGGTGCCCGGTGGCAGGGACAAGGCTGGGGACAGTGTGGTGTTTGCTGGCTCCATCGGCCGAGGTCTGGCCCTGTGGGAAGCACGGGGGGGCTTGGAGCTGTGGGAGGAGGTGTTGCCCATTCCCGTGTCACCCCTCCCCTGCCACCCCTTCCACATCCCTCCATCCCGTGTCACCCCTCCCCTGCCACACCTTCCACGTCCCTCCATCCCGTGTCACCCCTCCCCTGCCACCCCTTCCACATCCCTCCATCCCGTGTCACCCCTCCCCTGCCACACCTTCCACATCCCTCCATCCCCTGTCACCCCTCCCCTGCCACCCCTTCCACATCCCTCCATCCCGTGTCACCCCCTCCCCTGCCCCCCCTTCCACGTCCCTCCATCCCGTGTCACCCCTCCCCTGCCACCCCTTCCACATCCCTCCATCCCGTGTCACCCCTCCCCTGCCACCCCTTCCACATCCCTCCGTCCCGTGTCACCCCTCCCCTGCCCCCCCTTCCACATCCCTCCATCCCGTGTCACCCCTCCCCTGCCCCCCCTTCCACATCCCTCCATCCCGTGTCACCCCTCCCCTGCCCCCCCTTCCACATCCCTCCATCCCGTGTCACCCTCTCCCCTGCCACACCTTCCCTGTCACTCCACCCCTCTCCTGCCACCCCCTTCCGTTTCTCCTCCTCCTCTGTCATCCGCTCTGGTATCGCCTCGTCCTGTGTCACCCCTTATCATATCGTCAGCCCCCCCCCCCCCCGGCATCACCCCCTCTTCATCATTTCCTTATGTCACCCCTTCCTGTAACATTCCCATCCCATGTCATCCCTCTGTGGTGTCACCCCCTCCCTTGTTACCCTTCTCGGGTTGCCCCTTCCTCCTCTATCACTCCCTCCTGTGTGACTTCCTCCCGTGTCACATTCCACATCCCACTCCCCCCCCTCCCTCCCGCTGTGTCATCCCCTCCTGTATCCCCCTCCAGTGTCACATCCTCCCCTATTGTCCCCTCTGGTCTCACCCCCTCTAGTCTCCCCCCCCGTCCCCTGTCACCCCCACTCTGGGCATCTTCCCTTCCTGTATCATCCCTTCCTCTTCCCCCTCTTCTCCCCCTCCTCCCCCCCCTCCCCTCCCTCCCCTTTATCACCCTCTTGTGTCACATCCTTCCCTATTTTCCCTTCTGGTGTCACCAGCCTCCCATCTCTCTCCCCATGTCTCCCCAGCCCCCTGACCCTCCTTTCTGCCCTCATTTTGGGCTGTGCCCCTGTGTCGCAGGTGCCATCCATGTTCCCCCCACTGCGCCACCCCGTGTCCCTGTGCCACTCCCTCCCGGGCAGTGGGACCTACCTTCGTGGTGGGGACAGCTGGAACAGCGGTGGCAGATGGGTGCCCCCGGCTGTGGGGTGCCCTAATGTGGGGGCATCTGGGAGGGGCTTCACTTCGGGAGCTCCACCCACTTCCCCTCCCCTCACCCCCCCAAAATCTCTCCCTTTTCCCAGTACTGATACTGGAGGGGTTCCTGGGGGGGTGGCATCAGCCCTGCCTCAGTTTCCCCATCTGGTCTAAGACTGGGGGTAGGATGCACAGGGAACAAACCAGTGTGGCCCCGTATGGGCCCCCTCCCAGCTTGGGGACGGTGCCATGGGGCAGCCACGGGGTAGATGTGGAGCAGGACTCCCTCTCCCTGGGGGCCACCCAGTGCTGGCCTCATCAGGGCGGGGGTCTTGGGCTGGCCCCCGAGGTGGGGACGATGGGGACGTGTGTGGCGTGACAATGGTGTGACTGCCCCTCAGATGGCATCTCCCCATCCTGCACTGGCTTCCTGCTGCCACCCTCCCTGCCCAGCACTGATGGTATCAGGGCACACAGCGGGGCCAGTGTGCAGCACAGTGCTCATGGCTGTCACTGCCTCTTGGGGACGTGCTGGAGGTAGGGGTCGGGGCTGAGGGCGGCAGTGGTGGCTGTAAAGTGAGAATGTTGGGCACATGGGTAGGTGCTAGGGACATGGTGGTGGCCACAAGGTCAGAGTGCTGGGGGATGTGGGTTGGTGCTGGGGACATTGGTGGTGGCCATGAGGTGAGTGCTGGGGACATGGTTTGGTGCTGGGGACACAGATGGTGGCTGTGGGGTGAGTGCTGGGGACATGGTTTGGTGCTGGGGCCGCTGGTGGTGGCCAGGAGATGAGTGCTGGGGACATGGTTTGGTGCTGGGGACGTTGGTGGTGGCCATGAGGTGAGTGCTGGGGACAAGGTTTGGTGCTGGGGACACAGATGGTGGCTGTGGGGTGAGTGCTGGGGACATGGTTTGGTGCTGGGGACACTGGTGGTGGCCATGAGGTGAGTGCTGGGGACATGGTTTGGTGCTGGGGACACAGATGGTGGCTGTGGGGTGAGTGCTGGGGACATGGTTTGGTGCTGGGGACACTGGTGGTGGCCAGGAGATGAGTGCTGGGGACATGGTTTGGTGCTGGGGCCGCTGGTGGTGGCCATGAGGTGAGTGCTGGGGACATGGGTGGGTGCTGGGGGCATGGGTGGTGGCTATGGGGTGAGTACTGGGGGTGTAGGTTGGTCATGGGGACACGGTGGTGGCCACAGAGTGTCAGCCCTGGGGACGTGGGTGGGTGCTGGGGGCATGGGTGGTGGCCTTGGGGTGCCACCACGTCAGCGGGGTGACCCCGGGACGCCCTTTGGGCACCCAGCCGGTGTGTGTCGGTGCCATGGCAGCGTGGCTGTGCCCCAGCACGAGGCCATGGAGGGTGGCAGCGGCGGCTGGTGGCAGTTTCCTGTCACTAATCACCGCTAATTGGCTTTGCCCAGGTTCATGGGCCGGGGGGCGGTGGGGGAGCACCTAAGAGGATTTCCCAGCCGCCTTCCCCAGGCTTGGCCACCCCAAGGTCCTGCTCCCTGCCCACCCGGCCACATGCCACGCACCCGGGGGGACAAGGGGACCCCCAAGGACGCAGAAGCCCCAGGCAAGGGGAAAGGAGGGGAGGTGGGGGAGAAGAGCCCCAAAGCTGCTGAGGATGGTGGCGGCCACCCGGGCACCAAGAGCCCAGAGTCCCGGCACGGGGGGCACGGGCACAAGAGCAGCAAAGGGCTCTGCGGACCCCAACGCCGCGGCCAGCAAGACCTACTCCCCCTTCCTCAACACTGTCTTCGGCAAGGTGGGACAGCTGGGCAGGCAGGGGACCTCGGGCACACGGGGCTGGGGCTGCTCCGGGACTCGGGAGGAGGAGGGACGTGGGGATGAAAGTGAAGACGTTCTGGGAGCCTGGGGAGAGAGGAGTGAGGACAGGCTGGTGGAGGGGACATGGGGGCAGCAGGGATGGGGACAGGGACAACGTGAGACACTGGGGATGGGAGACATGGGGATGGGGACAGTCCAGGAGCCTGGAGATGGAGGGGATGTGAGAGCAGCAGGGGTGGGGACAGGGACAACGTGGGACTCTGGGGATGGGGACAGCCCAGGAGCCTGGAGATGGAGGGGATGTGAGAGCAGCAGGGGTGGGGACAGAGACACTGTGACCATAGGGATTGGAACAGGGACAAACTGGGACTCTGGGCAGAAAGGGGGCATGGGACAGGGATGGGCACAAGGGCTGGGACAGCCCAGGACCCTGGGGATGGAGGGGATGTAGTGACACTGGAGATGGCGTTGGGGACAGCCCAGGGCCCTGGGAATGGAGGGGACATGGGGACAATGAAGGTGGGGTGTGGGATGATCTGGGGCCCTGAAGACTGGGGGGGACATGGGGACAGCAGGGATGGGGACAGGGACAGTCCAAGACCCTGAGGGTGGAGGGGACATAGAGGTGGTGAAGGTGGGGTTGGAACACTGAGGACAGGACTGGGTGGACATCAAAGCAGCCTGGGGATGGAGGGGACATGAGGGGACTGGGGATCATGTTGGGGACACATCAGGGTCTTGGCAGCAGAGGGGAAGTGAGACCCTGGGAATGGACAAGGACACTCCTGGGTGCTGGGAGTGGAGGGGACATGGGGGCAGTGAAACTGGGGTTGGGGACATTCCAGGACCCCGGAGATGGAGGGGGTGTGGGGACACTGGGGACAGGGCCAGGGATGTTCCGGGAAGCTGGAGGGGACATGGGGGTGCTGGGAATAGGGACAGGGGGATGAGGGATCAGGGCACTGGGGGTAGGACTGGGGACACTCTGGGACCCTTGGGATGGAGGGAACATGAGGGCACTGGGGATGGGGACAGGGACACTCTAGAATGCTGGGGTTGAGGACAATGGGGACAGGACTGGGGACACTGTGGGACCCTGGGGATGGAAGGAACATGGAGGTGTGAGGATGGGGACACTCCAGAGCTCTGGGGATGGAGGGGACACAGGGACACTGGGGATGGTGCTGGGGACACTCCAGAGCTCTGGGGATGGAGGGGGCACAGGGACGCTGTGGATGGTGTTGGGGACACTCCAGAGCTCTGGGGATGGAGGGGGCACAGGGACACTGGGGATGGTGCTGGGGACACTCCAGAGCTCTGGGGATGGAGGGGGCACAGGGACGCTGTGGATGGTGTTGGGGACACTCCAGAGCTCTGGGGATGGAGGGGGCACAGGGACGCTGGGGATGGTGTTGGGGACACTCCAGAAGCCTGGGGATCAAGGGGACAACCTAGGAAGGCAGCCCCTCGGCAGGGGGGACAGCTCCAGGAGCACGGAGCAGCCTTGGTGGCACCCATGGGTAGGGGAAGCTGAGGGTCCTGGGCTGGGTCGGCCCTGGGTGGGTGACAGGTGAGGGGCCAGGGGTGGCAGGGCAGGACGGGGGGGCACAGGGCAGGGCTTTGTCTCCAATCCTTCTAATCCCTGCCGCCGGAGTTAATTTTGTCTCACGCTTAAGGAAGGTGACTTGGGGGGGAAGAAGGGGGGCTGGGCGGGGCTGAGCTGCGGCTGATGCTGTCCCCACCCCATTTGCCACCGGGACAGGAGCGGGAGCTGTCACCGGAGGAGCTGGACGGTGAGTGAGGGGACAAGGGGACTAGGGTGGGCTGGGGGGCTCCTGCTTGTGGAGGTATCTGCCATGGGGTGAGGTGCTGTGGGGACACCTGGTGTGGTGGGGGCTGCCGTGGGGTTCAGTGCCATGGGGACACAGGTCATGCAGGCTCTGCCATGCAGACTCTGCCATGGGGTTCAGTGCCATGGGGACACAGGCCATGCAGGCTCTGCCATGGGGTTCAGTGCCATGGGGTTCAGTGCCATGGGGACACAGGTCATGCAGGCTCTGCCATGCTGACTCTGCCATGGGGTTCAGTGCCATGGGGTTCAGTGCCATGGGGACACAGGTCATGCAGGCTCTGCCATGCAGGCTCTGCCATGGGGTTCAGTGCCATGAGGTTCAGTGCCATGGGGACGCAGGCCATGCAGGCTCTGCCATGCAGACTCTGCCATGGGTGGGTGTGGCACCTGGAGAAGCCCAGAGCTGAGGGTGCCCCTGTGCCCTGCCTGTGTGTGTGGCCAGAGCTGCTGGACGCCTTCAAGGAGTTCGACACGGACCAGGACGGCTACATCAGCTACAAGGACCTGGGCGCCTGCATGCGCACCCTGGGCTACATGCCCACCGAGATGGAGCTCATCGAGATCTCGCAGCACATCAAGATGAGGAGTGAGCAGGGGGCCACCACGGGCTGACCACCACGGGCTGACCACCACGGGGTGACCACCATGGGCTGACCACCGTGGGGATGGCCACCACGGGCTGACCACCACGGGCTGACCACTGTGGGGATGGCCACCATGGGCTGACCACCGTGGGGATGGCCACCACGGGATGACCGCCATGGGCTGACCACTGTGGGGATGGCCACGATGGGGATGACCACCACGGGGCTGGCCACCACGGGATGACCGCCATGGGGCTGAGCACCATGGGGATAACCACGTTGGGAATGACCACCATGGGGATGACTACCACAGGGCTGACCACTGTGGGGCTGAGCACCTTGGGGCTGGGGGGCCAGGGGCTGGGGTGGGGGGCGCTGAGCTTGTCCCTTTGCCCTGGGCAGTGGGTGGCCGTGTGGACTTCGAGGACTTTGTGCAGATGATGGGACCCAAGCTGCGGGAGGAGACTGCTCACATGGTGGGCGTCAGGGAGCTCAAGATCGCCTTCCGGGAGGTATGGCCCCCCCGGGGGACGGCAGCTGGGGAGGGCAAAGCTGGTGTGGGGACAGCAGGTGTGGAGGGGACAGCAGCCCTTGCAAGTCTGTGGTAGGGACGATGGCCGTGGGGGTGACTATAGGTACAGAGGGGATGATGGTCATGGGAAGATCTTGGGGTGATGGTGACCCAAGAAGAACAATGACCTTGGCATGGAGGGGATGGTGACCTGGGGAAGACTATGGGGTAACCATGACCATAGGGGAATGGTGACCATGGGGTAACCGTGACCATAGGGCAATGGTGGCCACAGGCATGGAGGGGATGGTGACCATGGGGTAACCATGACCACAGGGGGATGGTGACCATGAGGAGGTGGCCACAGGCATGGAGGGGATGGTGACCATGGGGAGGTGACCACAGACATAGAGAAGATGGTGACCATGGGGTAATCATGACCATAGGGCAATAGCGACCATAGGCATGGAGGGGATGGTGACCATGGGGTAACCATGACCATAGGAGGGTGGTGACCATGGGGTAACCATGACCATAGGGGGATAGTGACCATAGGCATGGAGGGGATGGTGACCATGGGGTAACCATGACCATAGGGGGATAGTGACCATAGGCATGGAGGGGATGGTGACCATGGGGTAACCATGACCATAGGGCAATAGTGACCATAGGCATGGAGGGGATGGGACCATGGGGTAACCATGACCATAGGGCAATAGTGACCATAGGCATGGAGGGGATGGTGACCATAGGGTAACCATGACCATAGGAGGGTGGTGACCATGGGGTAACCATGACCATAGGGGGATAGTGACCATAGGCATGGAGGGGATGGTGACCATGGGGTAACCATGACCATAGGGCAATAGTGACCATAGGCATGGAGGGGATGGTGACCATGGGGTAACCATGACCATAGGGCAATAGTGACCATAGGCATGGAGGGGATGGTGACCATAGGGTAACCATGACCATAGGAGGGTGGTGACCATGGGGTAATCATGACCATAGGGGGATAGTGACCATGGGGAGGTGACCACAGAAATAGAAGGGATGGTGACCATGGGGTAACCATGACCATAGGGCAATGGTGGCCACAGGCATGGAGGGGATGGCGACCATGGGGTAACCATGACCACAGGGGGATGGTGACCATGAGGAGGTGGCCACAGGCATGGAGGGGATGGTGACCATGGGAGGTGGCCACAGGCATGGAGGGGATGGTGACCATGGGGTAACCATGACCACAGGGCAATGGTGGCCACAGGCATGGAGGGGATGGTGACCAGGGGGAGGTCGTGGGTTGGCCCCGGGGGAACAGCGGCCGTGGGGCACGGAGAGGACAGTGAGCATGGCGGGACAGGGGAGGGGCCGTGGGCCCCGGGGGGTAACGAGAGGCCCCGGGGGGGTGCTGGGGGGGCGGCGGGAGCGGTGGAGCCGGTGACCCCCACGGCCTGGGTGCCGCAGTTCGACGTGAACGGGGACGGGGAGATCAGCAGCGGGGAGATGCGGGAGGCCATCGCCGCCCTGCTGGGCGAGCAGCTGAAGGCTCAGGAGGTGGAGGAGATCCTGCAGGACGTGGACCTCAACGGGGACGGCCACGTGGACTTCGATGGTGAGGAGCCCCCCTCCCCGCTTCCCTGCAGCCCCCCCTGAGGGGGGTGTGTGTGGGGGGTCACCTCACTTCTCTCCCCCCCCCAACTCCATCACCCCACAGAGTTCGTCATGATGCTGTCATCTCGGTAACGAAGCCTTGGGGCAGGAGAAGACCACACCCCCCCCCCCCAGAAACCACCCCCAGATCCCACCAACCCGAAGCTCTCTGCCATCATTAGGCTTCAGAGTGAACAGCTGGAGTTGATGGGAATGGGGGCAGACATGAGACACCCCCCACCCTGCCATCCCCCCCCAACCCTCAGAGCCTAAAACCCCCCCCGGGGGGGTGGCAGGGCGAGTGGGGGGGACTGGGAGGAGTAGGAGGGTATGGGGGGGGAACAATAAACCCCCTTGATGAGAGCTGGAGGGGAGCCTGTGCTGGTCATTGGGAGGGGACCAGCCCCTCACCACCCCCAGGGGTGAGCGTGATGGGGTGGGGTGGAGAGTCTCTGGGGGACAAAGTGGGGGTCTGGGGGGCCAGGGACAGTGGTTGCTCCTCCTCAAGATACAGGAAGGGCTGGAGGTAGGGGACAGAGAGGGCTTGGGGGAGTGGTCTGGAAGAGTTTGGGAGGGGATAAGCAAGGGGGGGGCGGGGACTGGAAGGGTGTAAGGGGGGACTGGAGGGGTTTTGGGGGGGGTTGGGCAGGGCTGGGGGGGACTGGAAGAGTTTTGGGGATGACAGGCAGGGCAGAGGAGGACTGGAAAGATTGGAAGAGGGGACAAAGAGTTGGGGGGACTGCAGATGTGGGGGGACATGCAGGGCTGAGGACTAGTAGGGAACTGAAAGAGCTTGGAGTGGGGTACAGGGACAGCTGGGGGGGGGGGGGACACACAGGGCTCTGGACAGGACACAACACACCCATGGGGACCCCATCCAGGATGAACCCTTGTGAGCCAGTGGGGGGGGGGGGGCAGGATAAGCCCCTAAAGATTTAGGGGTCACCCCTTGGATGAGTGTCCCCACTTCTGGCTCCTTTTAGTTTGGGAGGGGTGGGGGGGGTGGACAGGAAATAACCTGCCCCACCCCCCAAAGTGTCTGAAGGATTTTGGGGATGGGAGGGGGTGACATGGAGGCCAAGTGCCCACCCCAGGGCAGCAGGGGAGGGAAGGTTTGGAAAGAGCTGTGCCCCCCTCCTCAGGGGGGTGTCAGGATGGCACTTGGGGAACCTCCACAAACATCGGGGGGGGTGGGGGGGGGAGGCTGGGGGGCCAAGGTGAGCCCTTCAGGGCAGCTGGGCACCCAGGAAGGGAGTGGGGGAGGCACAGGGAGGTACCCACAGGGCTGGCACATCCAGGAGGAAGAGGAGGAGGAAGGCTGGGCAGCCTGTGCCCCCTCCCTGCTACCCCAGCAGCCCCCCCTGGGGGTAGCTGAGCCAGCAGAGCTTTCATCTCCTTGAGGTGCTGCTATCCCCCCCCCCGCCCCCCTCCAAGTTCCTGAGGTGATGATCCACAGCCTCTTGGTAATGAAGGGGGTCCCTAAAACCCTCACCTCGATGCCCCCCCCAGCGCCCCCCGCCCCCCCCCTTTAAAACCAGGCACAGCCAGGGTGGGGCATTCACAGATTTTAATTTAATTTTCTTGGAGAGAGAAAAGAGAAAAAAAAAAAGAAAAAGAAAAAAGGGGAAAAAAAAAAAAAACAAGAAGAAGAAAAGAAAACCCCAAAAAAGGCATCAGACAACCCCCCCCCTCCCCCCCTCCAGGTTTGGGGGCACAGAGGCATCCCCCTCCCCCTCCACTGCTTGCTTCCCCTCCCCCCATCAAGTCTCTGTAGTGTTTGGGGGGAGGGGGGGGGAGGAGTGGGGCAGGGGCCTGCTGCTCCCCAGGGATAGATGGGAGGGAGTCACCTCCCCCCCCTCCCCCCCCAAAGAACGACCTCAAAACCTCCCCTCCCCCCCCCTTGCCCTAAACTCTATGGGGAAGGCACCTCGAGGTGGGGGGGCCCTGCTGAGTCTCTGCTTGGGGTGGAGGCCCTGGTGAGAAGCCCACCCCTGCTGCACCCCAAATTCCTGGTTGGGGAGGAAGGAAAATCAAGCTGGGGGGGGGAAGGAAACGAGACCAAGGCCAGCCTTGGGCTCACCCCAGTGCCAGCCCCTGCCCCCCCCCCCCCCCGCGGGGGTGGCTAAGCTGACCTGAATCCTCCCCTCCTCCCTCCCCGCCCCCCCCCCCAAAAAACACCCCAAAACCATGTGAGTGTGTGTGGGGGGAGGGTGTTTGTGCCCCCCACCCCCTGGTGGGGAGGCTCCTACAGCGGGGAGGGGGCCAGGAAGAGGACGAAGTGCATGTGGATGGGCGTGGGATAAAGGAGACCCCCTCCCAACCCACCAGGGTGGAGCAGGTAGGGTTGGTTGGGGTTTTTTTTGGGGGGGGGGGATGGGGAGGTGGAGGGAGGGTGGAGGGAAACCACCCCCTCCTCTCCTCCCCTCCCCCCCCCCATGGAGAGCTCCAAGCCCCCCAGCTCAAGGTCAGTTTGGATGGGTTAAGGCAACCCCGGCTCGGCGTGGGGACGGACGGGGAGGGGGTTAAGACAAGACGGACAGACAGAGCTGAGGGGGGGCGGGGGGCGTTCTTTGTGTGTGTGTCTGTGACCCCCACCTCCTCCTCCTCCTCCTCTCACATCATTCTTCGTGGCCCCCCCACCCCAGCTCAGAAAATGTCCGGGCACAAGCTCCAGTCCTGTTTGTCTTTGCTCTCCCAGTACCCCCCCTTGTAGACGTGCTCCTGCTCCTGGGTCACAGGGTCCTTCCTGCGCTCGAACCACAGCGGCTTGTAGGGGTCGTAGGGAGTGCCTGGGGGGCAGGAAGAGAGGGCAGGGTGAGGGGCATGGAGCCAGGGGAGGGCTTGCAAGAGAGCTTCAAGACCAGCGCTGCCAGGGCACCACCAAACCATGGCCCTCAGCACCGCAGCTTTATGCAACCTCCCCAGGCATGGGGACTGCACCACGGCCCTGGGCAGCCTGGGCCAGGCCCTGACACCCCTTTGGGTGAGGATGTCCAACCTAAACCTCCCCTGGGGCATCCTGAGGCCATTGCCTCTTGTCCTGGCACTTGTTCCTTGGCACAAGAGCCCAACCCCCGCCTGGCTGCAGCCTCCTTGCAGGGAGCTGCAGAGAGCCAGAAGCTCTCCCCTCAGCCTCCTTTGCTCCAGGCTCAACACCCCCAGCTCCCTCAGCTGCTCCTCCCCAGCCCTCTTCTCCAGCCCCTTCCCCAGCTTGCTTGCCCTGCTCTGGCCCTGCTCCAGCTCCTCAGTGTCCTTCTTGGAGTGAGAGGCTCAAAACTGATCCCAGGATTCCAGCTGTGGCCTCAGCAGTGCCCACTCCAGGGGACAAACCCTGCTGCCCTGCTCCTGCTGGCCACACTCTTGCTGCTCCAGGCCAGGCTGCTGGTGGCCTCCTTGGCCACCTGGGCACCCCCTGGCTCATCTCCAGCCACTGTTGCCAACCTGCCCTGGGCAGTTTCCATCCACTAACCCTGGAGCCTTCCTGGGGTGGTTGTGAGCCAAGTGCAGGACCCAGCACTTGGCCTTGTTGAACCTCATCCCATTGGCCTCACCACGGACCCAGCCTGCCCAGACCCCTCTGTAGTGCCTCCAGCAGATCAACACTGCCACCCAACTCTGTGCCCTCCGCTACCCGCCCGGGGCTGCCGCAGCCTCTTCCTCCAGACTCCGCTGAAGCTGCCACGGAGCTGAAGCCTGGGGGGGCTGAGCCTGTGCTCACCGTCCTCGGTGGCTCTGGCGGCCTCGGCCTCGCGCCTCTTGCGGGAGCTCCTCTGCTTCTCCTCCAGCCTCTGCTTCTCGGCGTTGGCCTCGTCCCAGCGGCCGTTCTCCATCAGGCGCTGGTCGGGGCGCCGCCGGCTGTCGGTGGGGGCCGTGCCGCTCTCGGGGGCGTTGAGGGTCAGAGCCAGCTCCGAGAAGTAGTACATGTTCTCAGCATGCTTCCTGCCCCAGGGGACACCCAGCTCAGCCCCTGCCCCCAGCAGAGTCCCCGGCCCCAGGGGACACCCAGCTCAGCCCCTGCCCCCAGCACGGCCCCAGGAGACACCCAGCTCAACCCCTTCACACCTGCACAGCCCCCGGCCCCAGGGGACACCCAGCTCAGCTCCTCCCCCCAGCACAGCCCCCAGCCCCAGGAGACACCCAGCTCAGCCCCTGCCCCCAGCACAGACCCTGGCCCCAGGAGACACCCAGCTCAACCCCTTCACACCTGCACAGCCCCCAGCCCCAGGAGACACCCAACTCCACCCCTTTCCACCAGCACTGCCTCCAGCCCAGGAGACACCAGCTCAACCCCTTCACACCTGCACAGACTCCAACCCCCAGAACCTGGTCACCAAAACCCAGCCCCAGGAGACACCCAGCTCAACCCCTTCACACCACCACAGCCTCCAGCCCCAGGAGACACCCAATGCCCTTTCCACCTCCAGCCCCCAGAACGCGGCTCCCACAGCCCAGCCCCAAAACCCGGCCCCATGAGACACTCAACTCCACCCCTTTCCACCAGCGCAGCCTCCAGCCCCAGGCGACCCAGCCCCCAAAACCCGGCCGCAGGAGACACCCAACTCCACCCCTTTCCACCGGCACAGCCTCCAGCCCCGGACACCCAGCCCCCAAGACCCGGCCCCCACCTCCCAGCTCGTCGCTGCAGCTGGCCGCCCCGCCCGGTTCTTGGGGCTGCTTTTTCTCGCCCCTCTCCCCTCACTCACGGGAGTGGATTCCTCTTCCACAGCAGGACCTTGCTGTCCTCAGCCTCGTGGGCCCTCTGCCGCCCTTCTCCCCCGTTGTCCCCAGCGCCCAGCGTCACCTTGTAGCAGTCCATCTTCTCGTCCCAAGTGCCCAACAGGACGAAGTGAACCTTGCCGGAGGGGTCCGTCACCTCCCCGGTGACCTGATGAGGAGACAGGGGACAGCCTGAAATAGGACACTCGGGAGTTAAACCCCCCACCCGCCCAGGGCGTCCCAGGCCCGCCCCCCGTGTCCCACCTTCCTGGCCACGTCCCGCGAGAAGTAGCTGTAAGGGACAAACTTGAGGTTGCATTTGTCGCCGGTCTTGTGGTTGACGATCTCGATCTCGCCCGACTGGGGAGGGAAGGAGACGCTTGGACCCAACCCCGGCCCCTGAGGCACGAGGGAGGATCCCCTCCGTGCCACAGGCAGGCCCCCTGAAGCCCCCTTCCCCTGGGGTTGCACCCCACCTGGTCTATCCAGAGCTTGCCCACGATGATGTTGTGCACGGTGGTGGTGACTTTTTTCCACGTGTAGTGGTTGCCGGAGGAGTGGAAGACGCAGTGGATGGTTCCTGAGGAGGGAAGGGTAACGCCGGGTGTGACCTCCTGGTCGTCCCAAACTCACCTGCAAAGGGTCTCCTAGGAGCCTGGCCCTCACCCAGGGGCATGATGGAGAGATATTTGCCCCGAAACTTGCTGGTGATTTTGATCTCCTGGCGAAGGGTCCAGCCGTGCTTGGAGTCAGCGTGGTGGGCAGCAGCCGGCGGGTGGTGGCTCACCTGGCCAGGAGAAAGAGGGGGGGACAGCTCGCCAGTGGCCCCCCCAAAGGCTGTTGGTAGCCTAGGAGGAGCAGGGCTGGGTGTTCAGTATCTTTACTGATGATCTGGAGGAGGGGATTGAGTCCACCACCAGCAAGTTTGCAGATGACACCAAGCTGGGGGTAGGAGCTGATCTGTTTGAGGGTAGGAGAGCTCTGCAGAGGGACCTGGCCAGGCTGGACAGATGGGGCAGAGGCCAAGGGCATGAGACTGAACACATCTAAGTGCTGGGCTCTACACATTGGCCACAGCGACCCCACTGGGGGTAGTGGTCAACAGTAGGCTGAACATGAGCCCGCAGTGTGTCCAGGTGGCCAAGAAGGCCAAGGGCATCCTGGCCTGCATCAGGAGCAGTGTGGCCAGCAGGAGCAGGGAGGTCATTCTGCCCTGTGCTCAGCACTGGTTAGGCCACACCTTGAGTCCTGTGTTCAGTTCTGGGCTCCTCAGTTTAGGAAAGATGTTGAGATGCTGGAAGGTGCCCAGAGAAGGGCAACAAAGCTGGGGAGGGGTCTCCCTGTGGGGAGAGGCTGAGGGAGCTGGGGTTGCTTAGCCTGCAGAAGAGGAGGCTCAGGAGAGACATTATTGCTATCTACAACACCCCCTGAAGGGAGGTTGCAGCCAGGTGGGGGTTGGTCTCTTCTCCCAGGCACCCAGCAGCAGAACAAGAGGACACAGTCTCAAGCTGCGCCAGGGGAGGTTTAGGCTGGATGTTAGGAAGAAATTCTTCCCAGCAAGAGAGGTTGGCCATGGGAATGTGCTGCCCAGGGAGGAGGTGGAGTCCCCATGCCTGGAGGTGCTCAGCATGGGGGCGCTTGCTGCCATGGTTGAGTCGATGAGCTGGTGCTGGGTGATAGGTTGGGCTCACTGATCTCTGAGGTCTCCTCCAGCCTGGTTGATTCTACCCTGTTCTATTCTACCTGCTCACAGAGGGAGCGGTAACCGTTCTCCTCCAGCCGATCCAGCTCGAAGGTCTCTCCCAGGAGGGGGTTGAAGGGTTTGCTGGTGCGGAAGACGGTGGTGGAGTAGGAGGAGACGGTGAAGGCAGCCACGTAGCACAGCTGCTCCAGAGAGCTCTCGCACTTGGCTGCCCTGTCCAGCAGCTCGTGGTACTCCAGGTCCTCCGTCAAGCGCTGCAGCATGGACAGGGGCTCGTTGAAGTTGACCTGGGGGAAGGGGAAGGGATGTAAAGCGAAGGGAAGGGTTTCGGACCGCCCCCCTCGGCATCTCCTCCCCACGGCCGCTCACCGGCATGGGGATCTTGGACAGCTCCTTCCCGATGCAGTTCTTCATGATGCTCCAGAGGTTGAGGCTGTAGTTGGGTTTGTAGGGGATGCGGGTTCTCTTCTCCTTCTTGGTGTCCTCCACTTGGTGCTTGTACTGGGGGGGTTGGATGGAGATGAGGGATGCTGCTGCGACCGCCTCCAACCCGGCCCTGCCTCACAGCCACCCTCGCTTCCAGCCCTGCTCCTCCAAGAACCTGATGGAGAAGCCCCTTTCTGTCCCTGTTCCTCCAAGAGCCATGGGGAAAGCCCTTTCCAAACCTATACCTCCAAGACCCAGGTGGAAAAGCTCTTTCCAAACCTATGCCTCCAAGACCCAGGTGGAAAAGCTCTTTCCAAACCTGTGCCTCCAAGAACTAGGTGGAAAAGCTCTTTCCAAACCTATGCCTCCAAGAACTGGGTGGAAAAGCTCTTTCCAAACCTATGCCTCCAAGAACTGGGTGACAAACCCTCTTTCATCCCCACTCCTCCAAGACCCAGGCAGACAACCCCTTTCCAACCCCCTTCCAGCCCCATTCCTCCAAGACCCAGGTAAACAAGCCTTTTCCAAACCTATTCCTCCAAGACCCAGGTGGAAAAGCCCTTTCCAAACCTGTTCCTCCAAGAACTGGGTGACAAACCCTCTTTCATCCCCACTCCGCCAAGACCCAGGCAGACAACCCCTTTCCAGCCCCGCTCCTCCCAGACCCAGGTGGAAACCCTCCCTCCTACCTGCTCATCCAGGCTGATGTCACTGCTGGTGCCACTGATGTTGCTGCCAGTGCGCCTGGGGTGAGATGAAGAGGGGCAAAATCAGCCCCAGGCCGGGGGTGTGTGCGTGTGGGAGGCAAGGAGGGCAGCCCCTGAGCCCCACCACTCACTTGTGGCCCATGCTCTCAGGCATGGTGATGATCTCCGGGGCGTCAAAGAACTCATTGTCATCGTCCTCGTCGCTCAGGTCACCTTTGGCAGGACAGCAAGGGTCTGGGAAGGAGGGGAGAGGGCAGGTGAGGCAGTTAATTCCGAGGTTCCTCCCAGTTCCCCTCACTGGAGGATCACCTGGCACCACCCCACTGCACTGAGGGACATCAGACAATGTTGAGGAGGAACTAGGGATGGACCAAGGAGGTTTTGCTCCGTGAAGGAGACCCCAGAGAAAGCTTAGGAGGAGCTGGGGATGGAGCAAGGAGGTTTTGCTCTGCGAAGGAGATCCCAGAGAAAGCTTAGGAGGAGCTGAGGATAGAGTAAGAAGGTTTTGCTCCGTGAAGGAGACCCCAGAGAAGGCTTAGGGGGAGCTGGGGATGGAGCAAGGAGGCTTTGCTCCGTGAAGGAGACCCCAGAGAAGGCTTAGGGGGAGCTGGGGATGGAGCAAGGAGGTTTTGCTCCGCGAAGGAGACCCCAGAGAAAGCTTAGGAGGAGCTGGGGATAGAGTAAGAGGTTTTGCTCCGTGAAGGAGACCCCAGAGAAAGCTTAGGAGGAGCTGGGGATGGAGCAAGGAGGCTTTGCTCCGTGAAGGAGACCCCAGAGAAAGCTTAGGAGGAGCTGGGGATGGAGCAAGGAGGCTTTGCTCCATGAAGGAGACCCCAGAGAAAGCTTAGGAGGAGCTGGGGATGGAGCAAGGAGGCTTTGCTCCGTGAAGGAGACCCCAGACAGCTGCCGCTGCTCACGCTCAGCAACAGGAAGGACATGGGGCCTGGCTTGAGGAAGGGACGGGAAGCAACTGGGGGTGAGTTTGGTCTGCCGGCAGCCGGGGTGGGGCGGAAGCTGGGGCAGTACCTTTGGCGGAGCCGCCGGTGCCAGGCGCGCTGGCGGGCAGGACGGTGGCACCCCGGAACGCCCTCTCCAGGTGGTTGTGCTGCTTGGCCAGCTGCTCCAGGGTCTCCTCCAGCCGGATCCGCTGGTCCCGCTCGTGCTGCAGAGACTTCTGCCACTTCTTGCTGTGGGTCTGGGCCAGCACCAGGAAATCCCTGCAGGCCTGGCAGAGGGAAAGCGGTGCCTCACGGAAGGGTTTGGGTTGGAAGGGACCTCCAGAGGTCATCTAGTTCAAGCCCCCTGCAGGGACAGCCTCCACTGGAGCCTTGTTGAGCCTGACCTTGAGTATCTCCAGGGATGAAGCCTCAACTACCTCCCTGGGCAACCTGTTGGCTGCAGAACTTGTTCCTCACATCCAATCTAATTCTGATCTGCTCTCATGGTGCACACCTTGTTCCCCACATCCAATCTAAACCTGCTCTGCTCTCATGGGGCAGACCTTGTTCCCCACATCCAATCTAAACCTGCTCTGCTCTCATGGGGCAGACCTTGTTCCCCACATCCAATCTAAACCCGCTCTGCTCTCATTTCCAACCATTGCCCCTCATCCTGTCCTTGCAGGCTGTTGCAAGCAGTCCCTCTGCAGCCTACTTGCAGCCCCCTTCAGCTACTGGAAGGCTGCTCTAAGGTCCTCTTAGAGCCTTCTCTCCTCCAGGCCCAACACCCCCAGCTCCCTCATCCTGTCCTCATAGCAGAGCTGCTCCAACCCCCTCACCATCTTCACGGCCTCCTCTAGACCCGCTCCACAACCTCCACGTCCTCCCTGCGCTGAGCGCTCCAGAGCTGGATGCAGTGCTCCTGAGGAGGGCTCCAGAGCCCCCAGGACCCTCCCCAGCATGGACTCACGTTGATCATGGCGTTGGAGGTGATACGGAAGAGGGTTGCTCGCTCGTTGACCTGCTTGATCTTCTCGGTGCTCTCGGCCGGCAGCCGCAGGGTCTCCAGCTCGCTGAGGGAGCGCTGCAGGGCCGTGCCGTGCTTGGCTATCAGGTCGTTGCAGGTGCTCAGATCTTCCACCTTGCTGGACAAGGTCCTCAGCGTGCTCTGCAGCTCTGTCTTGTCCGTCTGCGACACCGATTCGTCACCGGAGTCGTCTGCCGGAGAGGAGGGGACGTGAGGGCGGCTCGAAGGGGACAGCGGCGTGGGCCTGGTGGGGGCTTCTCTTTTTTTACCCACTCCCCCCCAGAAGATGAGGGAATAGCTGGAAGCCTACCAAGGTTTGCCAAGATGTGGCCACAGCAGGAGCCTGACTGCTCCCTGAGGGCTGGGAGCTGCAGGTGGGATGCTGCAGGCCACTGCTACAGCAATGTCACAGCAAGGAGTGGCAGCTCGGAGCAGATGGCCGATGACCTGGCAACGGGCGCTGGATGCATGTGCCAGGCTGCTCCTCAAGCCAAAGCTGGGCAGCAGGGAAGGACAGGAGAGTGCTGCCAGGCTCACACGTGGATGGGCACGGCCACCTCATCCCGAGCCCCGCTCAGGGAGCGCCTACCAGTACCACAAGCCACGTGCTGTGATGCTGTCACCAGCCAGCACCTCAACCGGGCAGAGGGAAGGACAGGAGAAAGCCAGCAGCGGAGAAGGGCTTGGGAGCAGGATGGGGGCAGAGGGTCATGTTTGTGGAGGAACAAAACAACCCCTGGACCCCTGGAGGAGGACCTGCAAGGGCGTGGCAAGTGGTTGACAGACACGTGAGGGGCTGTGGGGACACCACCAAGGGCCATACCTGACTCCTCGAGCAACTTGACAGCTTTGGCCTTGGCCAGCTCCAGGGCAGTGACCCAACGCTGCCGTTCCACCTCTGAGCTGGCCTTCAGGTGGTAGGTCTGGGCCCCACCGTTGGAGATGATGAAGTTGCAGGAATCCTCCACGGTGATGTTGGCCGTGGCCAGGTTGATGGTGCCACGACAGGTGTGCCTCATCTCGGCTTTGGATCTGGGGGGAGGGGGCAGGATGAGGGACACGGTGACAGGGGGCTGGAGAAAGGAAATGGCCCATAGCTTGGCCCAGGTAGTGCCCAAGCCCCTCGGGGTCCTATGGAGAAGGGACCTGGAATTCTGCACCCTGCAGGCAGGGCTATTAATAGGGCACCAGCTCTGGCTCTCGGTGGTTTTGCCAAGCGGGAACAGGGCCAAGGCTGGCACCGTTGTGTTGGGGGAAGAGGGTCACAACCGCCAGGGAGGGCT
>CM037647.1:14090919-14119926 GCA_015227895.2 Colaptes auratus | reverse complement strand
GGGGTGACACCGGAGCGTGCCAAGCGGGGGCCAGCTGGCCACGGCACCGGGGTGGCACCGTGACAGGAGGGGTGGCTGGTGGATGCCACCGCACCTGTGGGTGCTGGGGGCACAGGAGTTGGGTGCTGCCCCCGTGCCGCCTGAGCACCCTGGAGACCCTTCCCCTGCACCTCAACAACGCCCCAACGTGGCCTCTGGGCAGCCCCACCCCGCCTGTAGCTACAGCACCCCCCCACACTGCCCTGAAACACCCAAACCTGCCCCCAACCCCACCATGTTTCCTGACCCCCCTAAAACCTGTTCCCCCAAACCCCCATTTTATCCTGATCCCCCCAACCTGCCCCAACCCCCCATACCGCCTGAATCACCCAAATCTGCCCCCAAACCACCATGATTCCCTGACCCCCCTAAACCAGCCCCCAGCCACACCATTTTATCCTGACCCCCCTAAACCTAGCCTCCAAACCCCCATGCTTCCCTGCCCCCCCCAAACCTGCCCCAACCCCCCCACACTGCCCTGAACCACCCAACCTCCCCCCAACCCCGCCATGCTTCCCTGACTCCCCCCAAAACCTGCTTCCAACCCCCCATGCTGCCCTAACCCCTCCAAATCTGCCTCCCCCAACCCCCCAATGCCCTTGTGACCTCCAAATTCGCCCCCCAATGCTATTATTGGGCACCGACCCCCCCAAAACTACACCTCATGCTGCCCCAACGTCCCCAACCCCCCTCCAATGCCCTGAACCACCCAAATCAGTCTTCCCACCCCCCCAAATCTGCCCCCCTATACCCCCTGCCTCCCCATCCTGTTCCTTCTGCCCCCTCCATGCTGTCCTACCCTCCTCCCCACCCCCGCCAAAACCTCCCCCCCCCTTAACCCCAACCCATCTGGGAGGCGGGGGGGCATCTATCCCAGTCCCCACCACTAATGCCCCCCTACCCCCGAGATCCCCAGGCTGTTCAGGGGGGACCCAAATATAAGCAGCCCTCCCCGACCCCCCCCCCACCCCCCCCAGACTTAGCGGGGGACGATACTGCCTCCCCCCCCCCCAATTCGCCTCACTCCCAGACACACCCCCCTGCCAACCTCGGGGTGCTCACCATCAATGGATGCTGGCAGAGCAGGTGCTGGTGCCACTGGCTGGGATGGGGGGGGCTGGCAGGGGAGAGAGCAGGGGGAGCCCCCCCCCTTGCTGCTTCCTGTCCCCCCCACGCAGCGGATGTATCGACGCGGGGGGAGGCAGAAGGCTGCACCCCATCCCCCTCCCCCCCCAGCCACCTCCAGCTTACCCCAAAGACACCCGGAACCCCACAGCTGTCGAACAAGTTGTGACCCCCACCCCCCCTTCCAAGTGTGTGTGTGGGTGTCCCCCCCCCCATAATCCTGGTGTCACCTGGACCGTACTGGGGGGGTGAAAGGGAGCTTGCTCCCCTCCCCCCCCCCCCCCCCGCATCTCCCCATTTCCTGCCTGATGTGGCTGAGCTCAAACCCGTGACCACTGCTCCTTCCTGTGTGCCCCCAGCCCCCAAACCAGCCCCCCCCAACACCAGAATGACTCCCCAATTGCCCCCCCCTCTTTTTTTTTCCCCTTTCTTTCTTACAAATTCCTTTATTTGGAGTGAAAATAGAATTTTTTGACCCTGTACTGTAAGGTAGGAGGGGTTAGAAGCCCCAAAATCTAAGGGGACAATATTCCATATTCTGGGGGGAGGGATGGGGGGGGACACACAGGGAAGACCCCTACCCAGGGCTGGGAGGGTGCAGGGAATAGTGTTTGATCCCAGGAGTAGCAACCCCCAAGCCTGAGGACAGTGGCTGGGGGGGGGGATGCCCACAGGAATGGTCCACGATTTTGGGGGGGGGGGGGCAGCACCCAGTAAGGCAGTGGGGGAGGGGCAGCACCCAGTAAAGGGGTGATGGAGGGGGTGGCCAGCCCCCCAAAACGGGAGGACACCCCAGGAAGGATGATCTCAGGGAGGTCCTGGGGTGGGGAATGGTCCCTTGGGGGCAGTCCGACACGGGAGGGGGTCCGGTGGTCCCTTGGGGGGGGTGTGAGGCATGAGGTGGTCCCCGGGGGGGGGGCGTGAGGTGGTCTCTAGACGTGGCCGTTCTCCAGGCGGCTGAGCTGCTCCTCCAGGCGGCTGATGCGCTGCCCCTGCTCGGCCACCAGCGCCCGCAGCGTGGCCACCTCCTGCAGCACCTCCTCCAGCCGGCCCTGCGGGGCCCGGCCCCGTCAGCCACGCCCGCCGGGCCACACCCACCCACCCACCCACCCGCTCCCCAGCCTGCCAGCCCACCCCACCAGCCCACCCCCCGACCTATGGACCACCAACCCTGCATCCACCCATGGCCCCACCCATGAAGGCCCCACCCATTCCACAGCACAACCCACACCACTGACTCCACCTACTCCACAGCCCCACCCAAAGACGTCACCTATGAGGGGAGACCTCATGAGGGGACACCTCCTATGAGGACTCACAGATTTCACCCCACCCCCAGAGACTCCATGTACCCCACAGCCCTACCTATGGAGACCCCAGGTATGTTGTCCCCACTCATGAAGACCCCACTCACAAAGGCCCCATGTATGAAGTCCCCACTAACGAAGCCCCCACTCACAAAGACCCCAGATACGAAGCCCCCACTCACACAGACACCCCGCCAGAGAGCCCCCGGCCCCGCAGCCCCCACCCCTCACCTACCGTGGGCGCGGGCGGGAGGGTGCCGAGGGCGGGCGGGGCGCTGAGGCGGGCGTGGGCGGTGGGGGGCGTGGCAGGGGGGGTGGGGCGCGCCGGGGCGGCGGGGGGGCCGCGGCTGTCCTGGAGCAGCGACCGGCGGTTGACCTTCAGGTCCCGCTGCTTGCTGGGGACGTAGGCCTGGCGCAGGGACACCAGCACCGGCCCCGCCGTCCGGCCTGCCACCCACTCCTCCGCCTCCATGGCCGCCTCGGGGCCGGCCGTGTCGGGGTACAGGTCGTCCTGGAACAGGTCCGACTGCCACACCCCCGCCCCCCCAAAAGACAACGTCAGAGGAGGTGATGGGACCCTCCTGGAGACCCCCGTGGAGAGCCCCGACGCAGCTGCACCTTGTCCTGCCCCAGCGGCTTGTGGAAACCCCCATGCAGGCAGCTTCCCCTGCACCAGCACTCCACACACACCCCAGCCCTGCCTGCCTGGGAACCCCACGCCCAGGGGAACCCCACGCCCAGGGAACCCCCATGCCCAGGGGAACCCCATGCCCAGGGGAACCCCACGCCCAGGGAACCCCACACACAGGAACTCCAAGCCCCGAGGATCCCCACGTCCAGGGAACCCCCATGCCCAGGGAACCCCATGCCCAGGGAACCTCCATGCCCAGGGAACCCCATGCCCAGGGAACCTCCATGCCCAGGGAACCCCACTCAACCCACATGGGCCCCCCCCCACCTAAGCAACAGGCATGACTGGAGATGCTCACCCAGGCACTGTGCCCTACCCAGGGACCTCCACCCAGCCTGCTATGTCTGAAGAACCCTACTCAGCCACCCCCATCCTGCCCAGGAACCCCAAACAACCCTGATGGGGACCCCCTACACTGGGACCCCCACCCAGCCACCATGTCCTGCCCACAGACCCCCACCAGCACGACTGCAGACTGCAACTCGACTGCCTTGTTCTGCTGGGGGGTGGAATTTCAACCCACCACACCCAGGGACCCCACAAGGCCCTCACAAGGATTGATTAAGGAGCCTCCAGCCAGCCACCAGTGTCCCCCATCCCAGTGCCACACCCTGGGGTACTGGGAACCCCCTCCCCCCAAGCCCCCACTGACCTTCCTTGGCACCGTCATGATGATGGGCTCACACTTGCGTTCGTGCAGCTTGTAGAACCTGCCCGGGTTTGGGGGTCCAGAGTGGGTCACGGAAGGGTTGAGAAGGAAAATGGGTACACACACCCCCCCCCCCATCCCCTTGCCCCCCAACCCCGTGTCCCACCTCCCTGTGCCCACCTGGCAATCTCACACTTGCTGACGTCCAGCCCACGCTTGGGCATCCAGCCCATGCCCCGCTGGGACTCCTTACTGGTGAAGGTGTTGAGGAAGTGGATGTAGGGAGGCTCCTCCGTGATCTCAAAGTACCGGATGCTTGAGTCACCCTGGGGACATGGCATTAGGGTGGGGGTCCGCGGCCTGGCGAGGGGCCCCAAAGCCCGGGGGCCGCGCCGCGGGGCCGCACCTTGCCGCAGACGTAGACCACGTTGGTGTCGGGGTCGTAGAAGGGCAGCAGGGCGCCGTTGCTGGAGTCCAGCTCCTGCAGCCCCATGGGCTCCTCCAGGTTCTCCTGCCCAGGGGAGGGGGGGGGAAGGTGTCAGCCCCATGGCATACCCCGACACGGTGCCAGGGGACCCCTGGGGCGCTCCTCACCGTGTCCCACAGTGCCAGCTGCCTCTCGCTCATGCGGCTGAAGCCGGTGGTGAAGATCTTGCCGTCGGCCAAGAAGACAGCCCGCATGGGGCGGGCCCCCTCGTGTGCCCGCTCCTTCTCCTAGGGGGGGCACAGCTGGGTCACCAGCACCGCCCTGGCACCGCCCTGGCACCCGCGGATGGCACAGCCATTGGGGACACCCAGGGGAAGCGGCAGCCGAGCGACATGAGACAGCACTGAGAGACAAGGGGAGGGTGGAGCAGCTCTGCTACGAGGATAGGCTGAGGGAGCTGGGGGTGTTCAGCTTGGAGGAGGGAAGGCTCTAGGGAGACCTAACAGCAGCCTGGCAGTGCCTGAAGGGGGCTACGGGAAGGATGGAGAGAGACTGCTTGCAAAGGCCTGCAGGGACAGCAGCAGGGGCAATGGCTTCAAACTAGAGAAGGGCAGCTTGAGATTGGATAGCAGGAAGGAGTTCTTCCCCATGAGGGTGGTGGAACACTGGAACAGGTTGCCCAGGGAGGTGGTTGATGCTCCTTCCCTGGAGGTATTTAAGGTGAGGCTCAAAGAGGCTCTGGGCAGCCTGAGCTAGTTGGGGATGTCCCTGCTGACTGCGGGGGGGTTGGACTGAAGGAACTGTAAGAGATCCTTTCCTGGATCATTCTATGATTCTACAACTGTGATTCTGTGACTCTGATTCTATGAGTCTGTGATCTATGACTCTCTGACTGTGATCTATGACTCTCTGATTCATTGATTCTGATTCTCTGACTCTCTGATTCTCTGACTCTGATTCTATGACTCCCTGACTGATTCTATGACTTGATTCTATGACTCTGATTCTCTGACTCTCTGACTCTGATTCCATGACTATCTGACTCTCTGATTCTATGACTAGCTTGATTCTATGAGTCTGATTCTATGACTCTCTTACTCTCCAATTCTATGACTTGATTCTATGACTGACTCTATGATTCTGATTCTAGGACTCTCTGACTCTCGGATTCTATGACTATCTGCCTTGATTCTATGATTCTGATTCCATGACTCTCTGACTCTCTGATTCTATGACTTGATTCTATGACTGACTCTATGATTCTGATTCTAGGACTCTCTGACTCTCGGATTCTATGACTCTGATTCTCTGACTCTGATTCTCTGACTCTCTGACTTGATTCTATGACTATCTGACTTGATTCTACGAGTCTGATTCTATGATTCTCTGACTCTCTGATTCTATGATTTGATTCTATGACTGACTCTATGATTCTGATTCTAGGACTCTCTGACTCTCGGACTCTCTGACTTGATTCTATGACTCTCTGACTCTGATGCTCTGACTCTGATCCCATGACTCTACGAGTCTCTGATTCCCCAGCTCTATGCCTCTACGACTTGGGGGGGTTCTCCCGGGGGCCGGATGGCGCCCTGGGGAGGCGATCAGGGTGACAGTGGGTGGGGAGACTCACGGCCACCACGGTGCCCCGCCGGGGGTCGATGACGCGGATGGCCTTGTCCTTGCAGGCGGTGCAGAAGAGGGAGCCGTCGCGGCTCCAGCTGACGCTGTAGATGAGGTCAGGATGGAGCCCGTCCAGGCGGTACAGCTCCTCCGCCGTGCCCACGTTCCAGATCAGCACCACGTTGTCGCACCCTGAACGCGACACCAGGCGGTCACCTCAGCCCTTGTGTCCCCCCCCGCTCCCGTGACCGCCCCCGCCGGTACCTGCGCTGAGGAGGACGTTGCGGGCGGTGGGGTGCCAGGAGATGATGCCAACGCGTTTCGAGTGCCCCTCCAGCACCACCACCGGCTCTGTCAGCGGCTGGCTCAGCCCGTTCTCGGGGATCTGCCACACCTGGGAGGGGGCAGAGGGGGACAGTGGGCAAAGGAGAGGGACCCTCGCCTTCACCACTCCCCCACCACCTCCTGTCAGCCCCTCACCATGACAGTGCAGTCCTCGGAGCCGCTGGCGATGACGTGGTCGTTGTGGGGGCACCAGTCGATGTCCAGCACGGGTCCCGTGTGCCCGCACACCGTGGGGTAGGACTTGTCAATGCGCCCGGTCTGGGGACAAAAGGGACACAGGGAGGGTGGTTACATCCCCACCGTCATGCCAGCTGCCTCCCAGGGCCACCACCAGCTCCCTGGCATTGCTGCCACCTTCCTGTCACCGCACCAGTACCCTCCTGGTATCGCTGCCACCCTCTTGTCCCAGCGTCAGCACTCTGCCAGTACTGACACCAACCTCTTCTCAGTGCGCTGGAACTCTCCTGATATCATCACCACCCTCCCAGTATCCAGTGTCTTGGGTTGGAAGGGACCTTAAGGATCATCCAGCTCCCCACCCCCTCCTGGTATCACCACCACCCTCCCAGTACCACCATAGAGTGGATGGAAGGGACCTTAAAGATCATCCAGCTCCCCACCACCACCCTCCCAGTATCACCACAGAACGACAGAATGGTTGGAAGGAACCTTAAAGATCACCCAGCTCCCCATCACCCCCCTCCCAGTATCAATGGCTTGGGTTGAAAGGGACCTCAAAGATCATCCAGCTCCCCACCACCACCCTCCCAGTATCACCACAGAACCATAGAATGGTTGGAAGGGACCTAAAGATCATCCAGGTCCCCACCCCCCCCGCTCCTGGTATCACCACAGAACCAAAGAATGGTTGGAAGGGACCTAAAGATCATCCAGCTCCCCACCCCCCCCCGCTCCTAGTATCACCACAGAACCAAAGAATGGTTGGAAGGGACCTAAAGATCATCCAGCTCCCCTCCACCCCCCTCCCAGTATCAATGGCTTGGGTTGGAAGGGACCTCAAAGCTCATCCAGCTCCCCACCAGCACCCTCCCCAGTACCGACGGCTCAGGGTTGGAAGGCGCCTTAAGGGCCAGCCAGCTGCCCACCAGCACCCTCCCCGCAGCACCTTGTGGAGGGGGAGGACGAGGAAGGCCCCCCCGCCGCTGGCCTCCACGATGATGGCGAGGAAGGCCGGGTTGACGGCGCAGAAGGTGCTGTCCCAGGTGACGCGGGACACGCGGATGTCATCGTAGCACTGCTCCGTCTTCACCGGCTGCCCGAAGACGTGCCGGAACTTGCTCTGCCGAACCACCTTCCGGAACGACATGGCTGGGGGGCACACGCGCCCACCCCCCCGGGACAGGAGTCAGCACCCAAGCTGGCACCCTGGAATCTTGCGTGCGAGCAGCCAAGGGTGGCCGAGAGGGGAGGCTGTCCCTTGTCACCCGCCCCGGGTAAAGGGCAGCCCAGCCCCTTCCCGCTAGCAGATAAACCCCTCCCTGCCCTGCCCCGCGCAGGGGGCCTCTTGGGGGGGCCCTCCCACCATGGGGACAGGGAGGTGGATGGGGACAAGGGTGTTCCCACTGGGTAGAGGGATGGGGAGGGTCCCGACGGGTCAGGGCTTGGGGACAGACGTGGGGTCAGGAGTGGCCCTGCTGGGTAAAAGGGGACAGAGACAGGGGCAGGGGTGGGGACAGGGATGGGGACAAGGATGGGGACAAGGACAGGAGTGAGGAGGGGGACAAGGACAGGGATGGAGAAAGCGAATGAGGACAGAGCTTGGGGATGAAGTTTGAGACAGGGGATGAGGACAGGGATGGGGACAGGAGTGAGGACAGAAACAGGGACAGGATGAGAACACGAATGGCCCCACTGGGTAAGGGCACAGGGACAAGGATAGGGGATGAGAAGACAGATGGGGACAGGGGACAGGACTGGGGACAAGGATGTGATAGGAGAGGCCCCCCTGCATAAGGGGACAAGGATGGGGACAAGGATGGGGACGGGAATGGCCCCATTGAGTAAAGGGACAGGAACCAAGGGCAGGAATGGGGACAGAATGGGACAGGGAAAGAGACAAGGACAGAGGTGGGGACAGAGATGGCCTCACTGGGTAAAGAGACAGAGATAGGATGAGGAACAGGACAGGGATGAGGACAGTAGTGGGAACAGGGATGGCCCCACTGGGTATGGGGACAAGGATGGAGACAGGGATGGGGACAAGGATGGAGACAGGACGGGCACAGAGACGGGGCAAGGAAGAGGACAAGGACAGGGCCAGGATGAAGACAAGAACGGGGACAGGATGGGGACAGCGCTGGAGACAGGATGAGGGCAGGAACGGGGGCAGTGATGGGGACAGGGATGGGGCCGGTCGCTCCGGTTGCGAGTCCGGTTGGGTCCGGCACTGCGGAGCCGGTTCCCGGGAGCCCCCCTCGGGCCGGGCCGGTGGAAGTGGGGGGGTGTCCGGTCCCCGCACTCACCGGGACCGGGGCCGGGGCGGCGAGCAGCGGCGCGCGGGGCCGGCAGCGGCGGCAGCGGCGGGAGGGGAGGGGGCGGGGCAGGAAGTGAGCGCGACGGCCCCGCCCCGCGCATGCGCTAGCGGGGAGGGGGCGGGGGGTGCCGGTACCGGGGGGTGAAGTGGGGGAAGGGGCGGTTCACCCCTTGTCAGTGTCCCCCAGTGGGGACTGTCCCTCCGTGGGCACCGTCGCCCCGTGAGGTGGTGTGACCGGTTGAGGCTATGCCTTTAAGAAAGAGACAGTTGCTGAACACTCTGGCTGAATGAGGATACGGTCCCCGTGGGCGCGGTCACCCCGGTGTCAGGGTAACCCCATAGGCAGGGTCATCCCGTGGGCATGGACCTCGTGGGCACGGTCCCCCCCGTGGGCAGGGTCTCCCCGGCGGGCGTTGTCCCTCCGCGGGCATGGTCACCCCATGCACAGGGACCCCCAATAGGCATGGTCACCCTCTGGACAGGGTCACTCCTTGGACACGGGGACCCCGCGGATCAGGGTGCCCACGGTCACAGTGACTCCGTGGACAAGGTCCTCCTATGTCAGGTCGCCCTGCTGGGAGGACACAGTCCCCGTGGGGCAGGGTCACCCCATGGGCAGGGTCACCCCGTAGACAGGGTCACCCTGCAGGGCAGGATCCCCCAATTTCAGATCACCCTGTGGAGCAGGGTCCCACCATGCCAGGGTCACCATGTGGGGCATGGTCCCCGTGAGGGGTAGGGTCCCCATGGACATGGTCCTTGTGGGTAAGGTCACCCTATGGGCAAGGTCACCTCATGGTCAGGAGCTGCCCATTGGGCACGGTCACTCCATGGGCAGGGTGCCTGTGGAACATGCTGTGTCCAGGGATAGGGTCACCCCATGCCAGAGTCACCCCATAAGCAGGGGGCCCATGGGCAGGGTCTCCCCTACAGGCAGGGTCAGTCCATGGGACAAGGGGAGCCTGAGGGCAGGGTCACCCTGTGTAAGGTCACCCTGTGGGGCACAGTGTTCCACCTGGAGCAAAGGAGGCTGAGGGGAGACCTTCCGGCTCTCTACAGCTCCCTGCAAGGAGGTTGGAGCCAGACGGTGTTCAGGCTCTTCTGCCAGGAAACAAGTGACAGGATGAGAAGAAACAGCCTCAAACTGAGGTTTAGGTTGGACATGAGGAACAATTTGTTGCCCTTGAGGGTTGTCAAGGCCTGGCCCAGGCTGCCCAGAGCAGTGGTGGAGTCCCCATCCCTGGGTGGGTTTCCAAGCCCTGGAGTTGTGGTGCTGAGGGCCATGGCTTGGTGGCCACGGTGGTGCTGGGTTGGACTCCATGACCTCAGAGATCTCTTCCAACCTTAGGGATTTGGTGGTTCTGTAACAACAGCAGCTGGCACAGGGTGATGGTGGTCACTGACACTGAGGTGGTGGCAGCGGCACAGGGCTGACAGCGGTGGGTGGCACTGAGGTGGTGGCTGCAGGTGGCACGGGAATGCCAGTAGCAGGTGGCACAGGGTTGCCAGGAGCAGGTGGCACGGGAGTGACGGTAGCGGGTGGCACGTGGCTGAGGGCAGTGGGTGGCACTTGGGCAAAGGCCGTGGGTGGCCGGGCGGGCAAGGAGAGCCCGCGGCAGGCGGGTGAGGCACTGGCAGGCGCTGGTGGTGCCAAAAGAGCAGGTAGAGGTAGGGGTTGATGCAGCTGTTCAGATTGAAGGCCATCCCCAGGAGGTAGATGAGGTGCTCGGAGGTGCCAGGTGCCACCAGCGTCAGCAGCTGGGCCACCTGGAAGGGCAGGTGCAGCACCACGTAGAGGCTCATCGTGGCCACCAAGATGCGCTGGAAGCGAGTCGGAGGGCGGCCTCCGTGCCCACGCCGGCAGCTTGCCAGCGCCAGGGCCACCCCGTGGCACACCATCACCACGCCGAAGGGCAGCAGCCCCTCCACCAGCACCTCCAGCCAGCGCATGGGCACCTCCCAGCTGCCCCTCAGGGTGATGCACACCACAAAGCCGGGCACCCACTGCAGCTCCAGCGCCTCCGCCAGGACCGTGTCGGGCACGCTGCAGGCGGCCGCTGCCACCCAGGCGCCCAGGCACAGTGCCAGCGGCAACCGCGCCGGGCGCCGGCACCGGTACCACAGCGGGGCGGCCACCAGCAGGCACCTGTCCAAGCTGATGGTCGCCAGCAGGAAGAGGCTGCTGTAGTAACCCAAAGCGTAGAGGAACTGGTGCAGCTGGCACAGCGAGGTGCCCAGCAGCCACTGGTGGCTGTTGGCCACAGACCAGATCTGCAGGATGGAGTTGGCGAGGAAGAGGAGGTCGGAGGTGGCCAGGCTGAGGATGAAGCCTGCCAAGCCTTGGCCCCGCAGGGTGCCAGCCCGTGAACCACAGGGTGAAGGCGTTGGCTGGTAGCCCCAGTGCCACGCAGGCCACCAGAAGCCACCCATCCCAGCTCAGGGTGCCCGGTGGCAGGGACAAGGCTGGGGACAGTGTGGTGTTTGCTGGCTCCATCGGCCGAGGTCTGGCCCTGTGGGAAGCACGGGGGGGCTTGGAGCTGTGGGAGGAGGTGTTGCCCATTCCCGTGTCACCCCTCCCCTGCCACCCTTCCACGTCCCCTCCATCCCCTGTCACCCCTCCCCTGCCACACCTTCCACGTCCCTCCATCCCCTGTCACCCCTCCCCTGCCACACCTTCCACGTCCCTCCATCCCCTGTCACCCCTCCCCTGCCACCCCTTCCACGTCCCTCCATCCCGTGTCCCTCCCCTGCCACCCCTTCCACATCCCTCCATCCCGTGTCACCCCTCCCCTACCACCCCTTCCACGTCCCTCCATCCCGTGTCACCCCCTCCCCTGCCCCCCCTTCCACGTCCCTCCATCCCGTGTCACCCCTCCCCTGCCACCCCTTCCACATCCCTCCATCCCGTGTCACCCCTCCCCTGCCACCCCTTCCACGTCCCTCCATCCCGTGTCACCCCTCCCCTGCCACCCCTTCCACATCCCTCCATCCCGTGTCACCCCTCCCCTGCCACCCCTTCCACATCCCTCCATCCCGTGTCACCCCTCCCCTGCCACCCCTTCCACGTCCCTCCATCCCGTGTCACCCTCCCCTCCACCCCTTCCACATCCCTCCATCCCGTGTCACCCCTCCCTGCCACCCCTTCCACATCCCTCCATCCCGTGTCACCCCCTCCCCTGCCACCCCTTCCACGTCCCTCCATCCCGCGTCACCCCCTCCCCTGCCACACCTTCCCTGTCACTCCACCCCTCTCCTGCCACCCCCTTCCGTTTCTCCTCCTCCTCTGTCATCCGCTCTGGTATCGCCTCGTCCTGTGTCACCCCTTATCATATCGTCAGCCCCCCTCCCCCCCGGCATCACCCCCTCTTCATCATTTCCTTATGTCACCCCTTCCTGTAACATTCCCATCCCATGTCATCCCTCTGTGGTGTCACCCCCTCCCTTGTTACCCTTTCTCGGGTTGCCCCTTCCTCCTCTATCACTCCCTCCTGTGTGACTTCCTCCCGTGTCACATTCCACATCCCACTCCCCCCTCCCCCCCGCCGTGTCACCCCCTCCTGTATCCCCCTCCAGTGTCACATCCTCCCCTATTGTCCCCTCTGGTCTCACCCCCTCTAGTCTCCCCCCGTCCCCTGTCACCCCCACTCTGGGCATCTTCCCTTCCTGTATCATCCCTTCCTCTTCCCCCTCTTCTCCCCCTCCTCCCCCCCCTCCCTTCCCTCCCCTTTATCACCCTCTCGTGTCACATCCTTCCCTATTTTCCCTTCTGGTGTCACAGCCTCCCATCTCCCTCCCCATGTCCCCCCAGCCCCCTGACCCTCCTTTCTGCCCTCATTTTGGGCTGTGCCCCTGTGTCACAGGTGCCATCCATGTTCCCCCCACTGTGCCACCCCGTGTCCCTGTGCCACTCCCTCCCGGGCAGTGGGACCTACCTTCGTGGTGGGGACAGCTGGAGCAGCGGTGGCAGATGGGGTGCCCCCGGCTGTGGGGTGCCCTAAATGTGGGGGCATCTGGGAGGGGCTTCACTTCGGGAGCTCCACCCACTTCCCCTCCCCTCACCCCCCCAAAATCTCTCCCTTTTCCCAGTACTGATACTGGAGGGGTTCCTGGGGAGGTGGCATCAGCCCTGCCTCAGTTTCCCCATCTGGTCTAAGACTGGGGGTAGGATGCACAGGGAACAAACCAGTGTGGCCCCATATGGGCCCCCTCCCAGCTTGGGGACAGTGCCATGGGGCAGCCACGGGGTAGATGTGGAGCAGGACTCCCTCTCGCCGGGGGCCACCCAGTGCTGGCCTCATCAGGGCAGGGGTCTTGGGCTGGCCCCCGAGGTGGGGACGATGGGGACGTGTGTGGCGTGACAATGGTGTGACTGCCCCTCAGATGGCATCTCCCCATCCTGCACTGGCTTCCTGCTGCCACCCTCCCTGCCCAGCACTGATGGTATCAGGGCACACAGCGGGGCCAGTGTGCACCACAGTGCTCATGGCTGTCACTGCCTCTTGGGGACGTGCTGGAGGTGGGGGTCGGGGCTGAGGGCAGCAGTGGTGGCTGTAAAGTGAGAATGTTGGGCACATGGGTAGGTGCTAGGGACATGGTGGTGGCCAGGAGATGAGTGCTGGGGACATGGTTTGGTGCTGGGGACACTGGTGGTGGCCAGGAGATGAGTGCTGGGGACATGGTTTGGTGCTGGGGATGCTGGTGGTGGCCAGGAGATGAGTGCTGGGGACATGGTTTGGTGCTGGGGATGCTGGTGGTGGCCAGGAGATGAGTGCTGGGGACATGGTTTGGTGCTGGGGCCGCTGGTGGTGGCCATGAGGTGAGTGCTGGGGACATGGTTTGGTGCTGGGGACACAGATGGTGGCTGTGGGGTGAGTGCTGGGGACATGGTTTGGTGCTGGGGACACAGATGGTGGCTGTGGGGTGAGTGCTGGGGACATGGTTTGGTGCTGGGGACGTTGGTGGTGGCCAGGAGATGAGTGCTGGGGACATGGTTTGGTGCTGGGGACACAGATGGTGGCTGTGGGGTGAGTGCTGGGGACATGGTTTGGTGCTGGGGACACTGGTGGTGGCCATGAGGTGAGTGCTGGGGACATGGTTTGGTGCTGGGGACACAGATGGTGGCTGTGGGGTGAGTGCTGGGGACATGGTTTGGTGCTGGGGACGTTGGTGGTGGCCAGGAGGTGAGTGCTGGGGACATGGTTTGGTGCTGGGGGCATGGGTGGTGGCTATGGGGTGAGTACTGGGGGTGTAGGTTGGTCATGGGGACACGGTGGTGGCCACAGAGTGTCAGCCTTGGGGACGTGGGTGGGTGCTGGGGGCATGGGTGGTGGCCTTGGGGTGCCACCACGTCAGCGGGGTGACCCCGGGACGCCCTTTGGGCACCCAGCCGGTGTGTGTCGGTGCCATGGCAGCGTGGCTGTGCCCCAGCACGAGGCCATGGAGGGTGGCAGCGGCGGCTGGTGGCAGTTTCCTGTCACTAATCACCGCTAATTGGCTTTGCCCAGGTTCACGGGCCGGGGGGCGGTGGGGGAGCACCTAAGAGGATTTCCCAGCCGCCTTCCCCAGGCTTGGCCACCCCAAGGTCCTGCTCCCTGCCCACCCGGCCACATGCCACGCACCCGGGGGGACAAGGGGACCCCCAAGGACGCAGAAGCCCCAGGCAAGGGGAAAGGAGGGGAGGTGGGGGAGAAGAGCCCCAAAGCTGCTGAGGATGGTGGCGGCCACCCGGGCACCAAGAGCCCAGAGTCCTGGCACGGGGGGCACGGGCACAAGAGCAGCAAGAAGGGCTCTGCGGACCCCAACGCCGCGGCCAGCAAGACCTACTCCCCCTTCCTCAACACTGTCTTCGGCAAGGTGGGGACAGCTGGGCAGGCAGGGGACCTCGGGCACACGGGGCTGGGGCTGCTCCGGGACTCGGGAGGAGGAGGGACGTGGGGATGAAAGTGAAGACGTTCTGGGAGCCTGGGGAGAGAGGAGTGAGGACAGGCTGGTGGAGGGGACATGGGGGCAGCAGGGATGGGGACAGGGACAACGTGAGACACTGGGGATGGGAGACATGGGGATGGGGACAGTCCAGGAGCCTGGAGGTGGAGGGGACATGGGGGAAGCAGGGGTGGGGACAGGGACGATGTGGGACTCTGGGGATGGGGACAGCCCAGGAGCCTGGAGATGGAGGGGATGTGAGGGCAGCAGGGGTGGGGACAGGGACAACGTGGGACTCTGGGGATGGGGACAGCCCAGGAGCCTGGAGATGGAGGGGATGTGAGGGCAGCAGGGGTGGGGACAGAGACACTGTGACCATAGGGATTGGAACAGGGACAAACTGGGACTCTGGGCAGAAAGGGGGCATGGGACAGGGATGGGCACAAGGGCTGGGACAGCCCAGGACCCTGGGGATGGAGGGGGTGTGGAGGCACTGGAGATGGTGTTGGGGACAGCCCAGGGCCCTGGGGATGGAGGGGACATGGGGACAATGAGGTGGGGTGTGGGATGATCTGGGGCCCTGAAGACTAGGGGGGACATGGGGACAGCAGGGATGGGGATAGGGACAGCCCAAGACCCTGAGGGTGGAGGGGACATAGAGGTGGTGAAGGTGGGGTTGGAACACTGAGGACAGGACTGGGTGGACATCAAAGCAGCCTGGGGATGGAGGGGCATGGGGGGACTGGGGATGATGTTGGGGACACATCAGGGTCTTGGCAGTGGAGGGGAAGTGAGACCCTGGGAATGGACAAGGACACTCCTGGGTGCTGGGAGTGGAGGGGACATGGGGGCAGTGAAACTGGGGTTGGGGACATTCCAGGACCCTGGAGATGGAGGGGGTGTGGGGACACTGGGGACAGGGCCAGGGATGTTCTGGGAAGCTGGAGGGGACATGGGGGGTGCTGGGAATAGGGACAGGGGGATGAGGGATCAGGGCACTGGGGGTAGGACTGGGGACACTCTGGGACCCTTGGGATGGAGGGAACATGAGGACACTGGGGATGGGGACAGGGACACTCTATAAATCTGGGGTTGAGGACAATGGGGACAGGACTGGGGACACTGTGGGACCCTGGGGATGGAAGGAACATGGAGGTGTGAGGATGGGGACACTCCAGAGCTCTGGGGATGGAGGGGGCACAGGGACACTGGGGATGGTGTTGGGGACACTCCAGAGCTCTGGGGATGGAGGGGGCACAGGGACGCTGGGGATGGTGTTGGGGACACTCCAGAAGCCTGGGGATCAAGGGGACAACCTAGGAAGGCAGCCCCTCGGCGGGGGGGACAGCTCCAGGAGCACGGAGCAGCCTTGGTGGCACCCATGGGTAGGGGAAGCTGAGGGTCCTGGGGCTGGGTCGGCCCTGGTTGGTGACAGGTGAGGGGCCAGGGGGGCAGGCAGGACGGGGGGGCACAGGGCAGGGCTTTGTCTCCAATCCTTCTAATCCCTGCCGCCGGAGTTAATTTTGTCTCACGCTTAAGGAAGGTGACTTGGGGGGGGAAGAAGGGGGGGCTGGGCGGGGCTGAGCTGCGGCTGATGCTGTCCCCACCCCATTTGCCACCGGGACAGGAGCGGGAGCTGTCACCGGAGGAGCTGGACGGTGAGTGAGGGGACTAGGGTGGGCTGGGGGGCTCCTGCTTGTGGAGGTATCTGCCATGGGGTGAGGTGCTGTGGGGACACTTGGTGTGTTGGGGGCTGCCGTGGGGTTCAGTGCCATGGGGTTCAGTGCCACGGGGACGTAGGCCATGCAGGCTCTGCCATGCTGACTCTGCCATGGGGTTCAGTGCCATGGGGTTCAGTGCCACGGGGTTCAGTGCCATGGGGACGCAGGCCATGCAGGCTCTGCCACGGGGTTCAGTGCCATGGGGATGCAGGCCATGCAGGCTCTGCCATGCAGGCTCTGCCATGGGTGGGTGTGGCAGCTGGAGAAGCCCAGAGCTGAGGGTGCCCCTGTGCCCTGCCTTGTGTGGTGGCCAGAGCTGCTGGACGCCTTCAAGGAGTTCGACACGGACCAGGACGGCTACATCAGCTACAAGGACCTGGGCGCCTGCATGCGCACCCTGGGCTACATGCCCACCGAGATGGAGCTCATCGAGATCTCACAGCACATCAAGATGAGGAGTGAGCAGGGGGCCACCACGGGCTGACCACCACGGGCTGACCACTGTGGGGATGGCCACCGTGGGCTGACCACCGTGGGCTGACCACCGTGGGGATGGCCACCACGGGCTGACCACCACGGGCTGACCACCGTGGGCTGACCACCGTGGGGATGGCCACCACAGGCTGACCACCATGGGGTGACCACTGTGGGGATGGCCACGATGGGGATGACCACCACGGGGCTGGCCACCCCGGGATGACCGCCATGGGGCTGAGCACCATGGGGATAACCACGTTGGGAATGACCCACCATGGGGATGACTACTACAGGGCTGACCACTGTGGGGCTGAGCACCTTGGGGCTGGGGGGCCAGGGGCTGGGGGGGGGGGGCGCTGAGCTTCTCCCTTTGCCCCGGGCAGTGGGTGGCCGCGTGGACTTCGAGGACTTTGTGCAGATGATGGGACCCAAGCTGCGGGAGGAGACTGCTCACATGGTGGGCGTCAGGGAGCTCAAGATCGCCTTCCGGGAGGTATGGCCCCCCGGGGACTGCAGCTGGGGAGGGGAAAGCTGGTGTGGGGACAGTTGATGTGGGGACAGCAGGTGTGGAGGGGACAGCAGCCCTTGCAAGTCTGTGGTAGGGACGATGGCCGTGGGGGTGACTATAGGTACAGAGGGGATGATGGTCATGGGAAGACCTTGGGGTGATGGTGACCCAAGAAGAACAATGAGCTTGGCATGGAGGGGATGGTGATCTGGGGAAGACTATGGGGTAACCATGACCATAGGGGAATGGTGACCATGGGGTAACCATGACCATAGGGCAATGGTGGCCACAGGCATGGAGGGGATGGTGACCATGGGGTAACCATGACCATAGGGGGATAGTGACCATAGGCATGGAGGGGATGGTCACCATGGGGTAACCATGACCATAGGGCAATGGTGGCCACAGGCATGGAGGGGATGGCGACCATGGGGTAACCATGACCATAGGGGGATAGTGACCATGGGGAGGAGACCACAGACATAGAAGGGATGGTGACCATGGGGTAACCATGACCATAGGGCAATGGTGGCCACAGGCATGGAGGGGATGGCGACCATAGGGTAACCATGACCACAGGGGGATGGTGACCATGGGAGGTGCCACAGGCATGGAGGGGGGCCGGTGACCATGGGAGGTGCCACAGGCATGGAGGGGATGGTGACCATGGGGTAACCATGACCACAGGGCAATGGTGGCCACAGGCATGGAGGGGATGGTGACCATGGGGTAACCATGACCACAGGGCAATGGTGGCCACAGGCATGGAGGGGATGGTGACCATGGGGAGGTTGTGGGTTGGCCCCGGGCGAACAGCGGCCGTGGGGCACGGAGAGGACAGCGAGCATGGCGGGACAGGGGAGGGGCCGTGGGCCACGGGGGGGCGCTGGGGGGGCGGTGGGAGCGGTGGGGCCGGTGACCCCCACGGCCTGGGTGCCGCAGTTCGACGTGAACGGGGACGGGGAGATCAGCAGCGGGGAGATGCGGGAGGCCATCGCCGCCCTGCTGGGCGAGCAGCTGAAGGCTCAGGAGGTGGAGGAGATCCTGCAGGACGTGGACCTCAACGGGGACGGCCACGTGGACTTCGATGGTGAGGAGCCCCCCCTCCCCGCTTCCCTGCAGCCCCCCCTGAGGGGGGTGTGTGTGTGGGGGGGTCACCTCACTTCTCTCCCCCCTCCCCCCCCACTCCATCACCCCACAGAGTTCGTCATGATGCTGTCATCTCGGTAACGAAGCCCTGGGGCAGGAGAAGACCACCCCCCACCCCCCCCAGAAACCACCCCCAGATCCCACCAACCCGAAGCTCTCTGCCATCATTAGGCTTCAGAGTGAACAGCTGGAGTTGATGGGAATGGGGGCAGACATGAGCCCCCCCCCCACCCTGCCATCCCCCCCCCAACCTTCAGAGCCTAAAACCCCCCCCGGGGGGGTGGCAGGGCGAGTGGGGGGAACTGGGAGGAGTAGGAGGGTATGGGGGGGGAACAATAAACCCCCTTGATGAGAGCTGGAGGGGAGCCTGTGCTGGTCATTGGGAGGGGACCAGCCCCTCACCACCCCCAGGGGTGAGCGTGATGGGGTGGGGTGGAGAGTCTCTGGGGGACAAAGTGGGGGTCTGGGGGGCCAGGGACAGTGGTTGCTCCTCCTCAAGATACAGGAAGGGCTGGAGGTAGGGGACAGAGAGGGCTTGGGGGAGTGGTCTGGAAGAGTTTGGGAGGGGATAAGCAAGGGGGGGGGACTGGAAGGGTGTAAGGGGGGACTAGAGGGCTAGGGAGGGGACTGGAAGGGTTTTGGGGGGTTTGCAGGGCTGGGGGGGACTGGAAGAGTTTTGGGGATGACAGGCAGGGCAGAGGAGGACTGGAAAGATTGGAAGGGGGGACAAAGAGTTGGGGGGACTGCAGATGTGGGGGACATGCAGGGCTGAGGACTAGTAGGGAACTGAAAGAGCTTGGAGTGGGGTACAGGGACAGCTGGGGGGGGGGACACACAGGGCTCTGGACAGCACACAACACACCCATGGGGACCCCATCCAGGATGAACCCTTGTGAGCCGTGGGGGGGGGGGGAAGGACAGGATAAGCCCCTAAAGATTTAGGGGTCACCCCTTGGATGAGTGTCCCCACTTCTGGCTCCTTTTAGTTTGGGAGGGGTGGGGGGGGGTGGACAGGAAATAACCTGCCCCACCCCCCAAAGTGTCTGAAGGATTTTGGGGATGGGAGGGGCATGGAGGGTCCCACACTCTGGCCAAGTGCCCACCCCAGGGCAGCAGGGGAGGGAAGGTTTGGAAGGAGCTGTGCCCCCCTCCTCAGGGGGGTGTCAGGATGGCACTTTGGGGAACCTCCACAAACATCGGGGGGGGTGGGGGGGAGGCTGGGGGGGGGGGCCAAGGTGAGCCCTTCAGGGCAGCTGGGCACCCAGGAAGGGAGGTGGGGGAGGCACAGGGAGGTACCCACAGCGCTGGCACATCCAGGAGAAGAGGAGGAGAGGAAGCTGGGCAGCCTTTGCCCCCCTCCTCTGCTACCCAGCAGCCCCCCTGGGGTAGCTGAGCCGCAGAGCTTTCATCTCCTTGAGGTGCTGCTATCCCCCCCCCCAGTTTCTGAGGTGATGATCCACAGCCTCTTGGTAATGAAGGGGGTCCCTAAACCCCTCACCTCGATGCCCCCCCCCAGCGCCCCCCGCCCCCCCCCTTTAAAACCAGGCACAGCCAGGGTGGGGCATTCACAGATTTTAATTTAATTTTCTTGGAGGAAGAAAAAGAGAAAAAAAAAAGAAAGAAAAAAGGGGAAAAAAAAGAAAAAACCAAGAAGAAAAGAAAACCCCAAAAAAGGCATCAGACAACCCCCCCCCTCCCCCCCCTCCAGGTTTGGGGGCACAGAGGCATCCCCCTCCCCCTCCACTGCTTGCTTCCCCTCCCCCCATCAAGTCTCTGTAGTGTTTTGGGGGGGGGGGGGGAGGGGGGCAGGGGCCTGCTGCTCCCCAGGGATAGATGGGAGGGAGTCACCTCCCCCCCCTCCCCCCCCAAAGAACGACCTCAAAACCTCCCCTCCCCCCCCCTTGCCCTAAACTCTATGGGGAAGGCACCTCGAGGTGGGGGGGCCCTGCTGAGTCTCTGCTTGGGGTGGAGGCCCTGGTGAGAAGCCCACCCCTGCTGCACCCCAAATTCCTGGTTGGGGAGGAAGGAAAATCAAGCTGGGGGGGGGAGAGGAGGGGGGAAGGAAACGAGACCAAGGCCAGCCTCGGGCTCACCCCAGTGCCAGCCCCTGCCCCCCCCCCCGCGGGGGTGGCTAAGCTGACCTGAATCCTCCCCTCCTCCCTCCCCCCCACCCCCAAAAACACCCCAAAACCGTGTGAGTGTGTGTGGGGGGAGGTTGTTTGTGCCCCCCACCCCCTGGTGGGGAGGCTCCTACAGCGGGGAGGGGGCCAGGAAGAGGACGAAGTGCATGTGGATGGGCGTGGGATAAAGGAGACCCCCTCCCAACCCACCAGGGTGGAGCAGGTAGGGCTGGTTGGGGTTTTTTTTTGGGGGGGGGAGGGATGGGGAGGTGGAGGGAGGGTGGAGGGAAACCACCCCCTCCTCTCCTCACCCCTCCCCCCCATGGAGAGCTCCAACCCCCCCAGCTCAAGGTCAGTTTGGATGGGTTAAGGCAACCCCGGCTCGGCGTGGGGACGGACGGGGAGGGGTTAAGACAAGACGGACGACAGAGCTGAGGGGGGCGGGGGCGTTCTTTGTGTGTGTGTCTGTGACCCCCACCTCCTCCTCCTCCTCCTCTCACATCATTCTTCGTGGCCCCCCCACCCCAGCTCAGAAAATGTCCGGGCACAAGCTCCAGTCCTGTTTGTCTTTGCTCTCCCAGTACCCCCCCTTGTAGACGTGCTCCTGCTCCTGGGTCACAGGGTCCTTCCTGCGCTCGAACCACAGCGGCTTGTAGGGGTCGTAGGGAGTGCCTGGGGGGCAGGAAGAGAGGGCAGGGTGAGGGGCATGGAGCCAGGGGAGGGCTTGCAAGAGAGCTTCAAGACCAGCGCTGCCAGGGCACCACCAAACCATGGCCCTCAGCACCGCAGCTTTATGCAACCTCCCCAGGCATGGGGACTGCACCACGGCCCTGGGCAGCCTGGGCCAGGCCCTGACACCCCTTTGGGTGAGGATGTCCAACCTAAACCTCCCCTGGGGCATCCTGAGGCCATTGCCTCTTGTCCTGGCACTTCTTCCTTGGCACAAGAGCCCAACCCCCGCCTGGCTGCAGCCTCCTTGCAGGGAGCTGCAGAGAGCCAGAAGCTCTCCCCTCAGCCTCCTTTGCTCCAGGCTCAACACCCCCAGCTCCCTCAGCTGCTCCTCCCCAGCCCTCTTCTCCAGCCCCTTCCCCAGCTTGCTTGCCCTGCTCTGGCCCTGCTCCAGCTCCTCAGTGTCCTTCTTGGAGTGAGAGGCTCAAAACTGATCCCAGGATTCCAGCTGTGGCCTCAGCAGTGCCCACTCCAGGGGACAAACCCTGCTGCCCTGCTCCTGCTGGCCACACTCTTGCTGCTCCAGGCCAGGCTGCTGGTGGCCTCCTTGGCCACCTGGGCACACCCTGGCTCATCTCCAGCCACTGTTGCCAACCTGCCCTGGGCAGTTTCCATCCACTCTGCCCCCAGCCTGGAGCCTTCCTGGGGTGGTTGTGAGCCAAGTGCAGGACCCAGCACTTGGCCTTGTTGAACCTCATCCCATTGGCCTCACCACGGACCCAGCCTGCCCAGACCCCTCTGTAGTGCCTCCAGCAGATCAACACTGCCACCCAACTCTGTGCCCTCCGCTACCCGCCCGGGGCTGCCGCAGCCTCTTCCTCCAGACTCCGCTGAAGCTGCCACGGAGCTGAAGCCTGGGGGGGCTGAGCCTGTGCTCACCGTCCTCGGTGGCTCTGGCGGCTTCGGCCTCGCGCCTCTTGCGGGAGCTCCTCTGCTTCTCCTCCAGCCTCTGCTTCTCGGCGTTGGCCTCGTCCCAGCGGCCGTTCTCCATCAGGCGCTGGTCGGGGCGCCGCCGGCTGTCGGTGGGGGCCGTGCCGCTCTCGGGGGCGTTGAGGGTCAGAGCCAGCTCCGAGAAGTAGTACATGTTCTCAGCATGCTTCCTGCCCCAGGGGACACCCAGCTCAGCCCCTGCCCCCAGCACAGCCCCCGGCCCCAGGGGACACCCAGCTCAGCCCCTGCCCCCAGCACGGCCCCAGGAGACACCCAGCTCAACCCCTTCACACCTGCACAGCCCCCGGCCCCAGGGGACACCCAGCTCAACCCCTTCACACCTGCACAGCCCCCAGCCCCAGGAGACACCCAACTCCACCCCTTTCCACCAGCACTGCCTCCAGCCCCAGGAGACACCCAGCTCAACCCCTTCACACCTGCACAGACTCCAGCCCCCAGAACCTGGTCACCAAAACCCAGCCCCAGGAGACACCCAGCTCAACCCCTTCACACCACCACAGCCTCCAGCCCCAGGAGACACCCAATGCCCTTTCCACCTCCAGCCCCCAGAACGCGGCTCCCACAGCCCAGCCCCCAAAACCCGGCCCCATGAGACACTCAACTCCACCCCTTTCCACCAGCGCAGCCTCCAGCCCCAGGCGACCCAGCCCCCAAAACCCGGCCGCAGGAGACACCCAACTCCACCCCTTTCCACCGGCACAGCCTCCAGCCCCGGACACCCAGCCCCCAAGACCCGGCCCCCACCTCCCAGCTCGTCGCTGCAGCTGGCCGCCCCGCCCGGTTCTTGGGGCTGCTTTTTCTCGCCCCTCTCCCCTCACTCACGGGAGTGGATTCCTCTTCCACAGCAGGACCTTGCTGTCCTCAGCCTCGTGGGCCCTCTGCCGCCCTTCTCCCCCGTTGTCCCCAGCGCCCAGCGTCACCTTGTAGCAGTCCATCTTCTCGTCCCAAGTGCCCACATGACGAAGTGAACCTTGCCGGAGGGGTCCGTCACCTCCCCGGTGACCTGATGAGGAGACAGGGGACAGCCTGAAATAGGACACTCGGGAGTTAAACCCCTCACCCCCCAGGGCGTCCCAGGCCCGCCCCCCGTGTCCCACCTTCCTGGCCACGTCCCGCGAGAAGTAGCTGTAAGGGACAAACTTGAGGTTGCATTTGTCGCCGGTCTTGTGGTTGACAATCTCGATCTCGCCCGACTGGGGAGGGAAGGAGACGCTTGGACCCAACCCCGGCCCCTGAGGCACGAGGGAGGATCCCCTCCATGCCACAGGCAGGCCCCCTGAAGCCCCCTTCCCCTGGGGTTGCACCCCACCTGGTCTATCCAGAGCTTGCCCACGATGATGTTGTGCACGGTGGTGGTGACTTTTTTCCACGTGTAGTGGTTGCCGGAGGAGTGGAAGACGCAGTGGATGGTTCCTGAGGAGGGAAGGGTAACGCCGGGTGTGACCTCCTGGTCGTCCCAAACCCACCTGCAAAGGGTCTCCTAGGAGCTTGGGCCCTCACCCAGGGGCATGATGGAGAGATATTTGCCCCGAAACTTGCTGGTGATTTTGATCTCCTGGCGAAGGGTCCAGCCGTGCTTGGAGTCAGCGTGGTGGGCAGCAGCCGGCGGGTGGTGGCTCACCTGGCCGGGAGAAAGAGGGGGGGACAGCTCGCCAGTGGCCACCCCAAAGGCTGTTGGTAGCCCAGGAGGAGCAGGGCTGGGTGTTCAGTATCTTTACTGATGATCTGGAGGAGGGGATTGAGTCCACCACCAGCAAGTTCGCAGATGACACCAAGCTGGGGGCAGGAGCTGATCTGTTTGAGGGTAGGAGAGCTCTGCAGAGGGACTTGGCCAGGCTGGACAGATGGGCAGAGGCCAAGGGCAGGGAGACTGAACACATCTAAGTGCTGGGCTCTACACACTGGCCACAGCGACCCCACTGGGGGTAGTGGTCAACAGTAGGCTGAACATGAGCCCGCAGTGTGTCCAGGTGGCCAAGAAGGCCAAGGGCATCCTGGCCTGCATCAGGAGCAGTGTGGCCAGCAGGAGCAGGGAGGTCATTCTGCCCTGTGCTCAGCACTGGTTAGGCCACACCTTGAGTCCTGTGTCCAGTTCTGGGCTCCTCAGTTTAGGAAAGATGTTGAGATGCTGGAAGGTGCCCAGAGAAGGGCAACAAAGCTGGGGAGGGGTCTCCCTGTGGGGAGAGGCTGAGGGAGCTGGGGTTGCTTAGCCTGGAGAAGAGGAGGCTCAGGAGAGACCTCATTGCTATCTAAAACACCCTGAAGGGAGGTTGTAGCCAGGTGGGGGTTGGTCTCTTTTCCCAGGCACCCAGCACCAGAACAAGAGGACACAGGCTCAGGCTGCACCAGGGGAGGTTTAGGCTGGATGTTAGGAAGAAATTCTTCCCAGCAAGAGAGGTTGGCCATGGGAATGTGCTGCCCAGGGAGGAGGTGGAGTCCCCATGCCTGGAGGTGCTCAGGATGGGGCTCTTGGTGCCATGGTTTAGTCGATGAGCTGGTGCTGGGTGATAGGTTGGGCTCACTGATCTCTGAGGTCTCCTCCAGCCTGGTTGATTCTACCCTGCTCTATTCTACCTGCTCACAGAGGGAGCGGTAACCGTTCTCCTCCAGCCGATCCAGCTCGAAGGTCTCTCCCAGGAGGGGGTTGAAGGGTTTGCTGGTGCGGAAGACGGTGGTGGAGTAGGAGGAGACGGTGAAGGCAGCCACGTAGCACAGCTGCTCCAGAGAGCTCTCGCACTTGGCTGCCCTGTCCAGCAGCTCGTGGTACTCCAGGTCCTCCGTCAAGCGCTGCAGCATGGACAGGGGCTCGTTGAAGTTGACCTGGGGGAAGGGGAAGGGATGTAAAGCGAAGGGAAGGGTTTCGGGCCGCCCCCCCGCCCCGCGGCATCCCCTCCCTGCGGCCGCTCACCGGCATGGGGATCTTGGACAGCTCCTTCCCGATGCAGTTCTTCATGATGCTCCAGAGGTTGAGGCTGTAGTTGGGTTTGTAGGGGATGCGGGTTCTCTTCTCCTTCTTGGTGTCCTCCACTTGGTGCTTGTACTGGGGGTGTTGGATGGAGATGAGGGATGCTGCTGCGACCGCCTCCAACCCGGCCCTGCCTCACAGCCACCCTCGCTTCCAGCCCTGCTCCTCCAAGAACCTGATGGAGAAGCCCCTTTCTGTCCCTGTTCCTCCAAGAGCCATGGGGAAAGCCCTTTCCAAACCTATGCCTCCAAGACCCAGGTGGAAAAGCTCTTTCCAAACCTATGCCTCCAAGACCCAGGTGGAAAACCCCCTTCCAGCCCCATTCCTCCAAGACCCAGGTAAACAAGCCTTTTCCAAACCTATTCCTCCAAGACCCAGGTGGAAAAACCCTTTCCAAACCTGTTCCTCCAAGAACTGGGTGACAAACCCTCTTTCATCCCCACTCCTCCAAGACCCAGGCAGACAACCCCTTTCCAGCCCCGCTCCTCCCAGACCCAGTGGAAACCCTGCTTCCTACCTGCTCATCCCAGGCTGATGTCACTGCTGGTTGCCACTGATGTTGCTGCCAGTGCGCCTGGGGTGAGATGAAGAGGGGCAAAATCAGCCCCAGGCCGGGGGTGTGTGCGTGTGGGAGGCAGGAGGGCAGCCCCTGAGCCCCACCACTCCACTTGTGGCCCATGCTCTCGGCATGGTGATGATCTCCGGGCGTCAAAGAACTCATTGTCGTCGTCCTCGTCGCTCAGGTCACCTTTGGCAGGACAGCAAGGGTCTGGGAAGATGGGGAGAGAGCAGGTGAGGCAGTTAGTTCCAAGGTTCCTCCCAGTTCCCCTCACTGGAGCATCACCTGGCACCACCCCACTGCACTGAGGGACATCAGACAATGTTGAGGAGGAACTAGGGATGGACCAAGGAGGTTTTGCTCCGTGAAGGAGACCCCAGAGAGGCTTAGGAGGAGCTGGGGATGGAGCAAGGAGGCTTTGCTCTGAATGAGATCCCGAGAAGGCTTAGGGGGAGCTGGGGATGGAGCAAGAGGCTTTGCTCCATGGGAGACCCCAGAGAAGCTTAGGGGGAGCTGGGAGTGGAGCAAGATTTTTGCTCCGTGAAGGAGACCCCAGAGAAGGCTTAGGGGGAGCTGGGGATGGAGCAAGGAGGCTTTGCTCCGTGAAGGAGACCCCAGAGAAGGCTTAGGGGAGCTGGGGATGGAGCAAGGAGGTGTTTGCTCCGTGAAGGAGACCCCAGAGAAAGCTTAGAGGAGCTGGGGTTGAGTAAGAAGGCTTTTGCTCCGTGAAGGAGACCCCAGAGAAGGCTTAGGAGGAGCTGGGGATGGAGCAAGGAGGCTTTGCTCCGTGAAGGAGACCCCAGAGAAGGCTTAGGGGGAGCTGGGGATGGAGCAAGGAGGCTTTGCTCCGTGAAGGAGACCCCAGAGAAGGCTTAGGAGGAGCTGGGGATGGAGCAAGGAGGCTTTGCTCCGTGAAGGAGACCCCAGACAGCCGCCGCTGCTCACACTCAGCAACAGGAAGGACATGGAGCCTGGCTTGAGGAAGGGACAGGAAGCAACTGGGGGTGAGTTTGGTCTGCCGGCAGCCGGGGTGGGGCGGAAGCTGGGGCAGTACCTTTGGCGGAGCCGCCGGTGCCAGGCGCGCTGGCGGGCAGGACGGTGGCACCCCGGAACGCCCTCTCCAGGTGGTTGTGCTGCTTGGCCAGCTGCTCCAGGGTCTCCTCCAGCCGGATCCGCTGGTCCCGCTCGTGCTGCAGAGACTTCTGCCACTTCTTGCTGGGGGTCTGGGGCCAGCACCAGAAATCCCTGCAGGCCTGGCAGAGGGAAAGCGGTGCCTCAGAAGGGTTTGGGTTGGAAGGGACCTCCAGAGGTCATCTAGTTCAAGCCCCCTGCAGGGACAGCCTCCACTGGCCCTTGTTGAGCCTGACCATGAGTATCTCCAGGGATGAAGCCTCAACTACCTCCCTGGGTAACCTGTTGGCTGCAGAACTTGTTCCTCACATCCAATCTAATACTGCTCTGCTCTCATGGTGCACACCTTGTTCCTCACATCCAATCTAAACCTGCTCTGCTCTCATGGTGCACACCTTGTCCCCACATCCAATCTAAACTGCTCTGCTCTCATTTCCAACCATTGCCCCTCATCCTGTCCTAGCATGCTGTGTTGCGCAGCTCCCTCTGCAGCCTCCTTGCAGCCCCCTTCAGCTACTGGAAGGCTGCTCTAAGGTCCTCCCAGAGCCTTCTCTCCTCCAGGCCCAACACCCCCAGCTCCCTCATCCTGTCCTCATAGCAGAGCTGCTCCAACCCCCTCACCATCTTCACGGCCTCCTCTAGACCCACTCCACCACCTCCACGTCCTCCCTGCGCTGAGCGCTCCAGAGCTGGATGCAGTGCTCCTGAGCGGATGGTCCACCTCAGGAGGGGTCCAAGGCCCCCCAGGACCCTCCCCAGCATGGACTCACGTTGATCATGGCGTTGGAGGTGATACGGAAGAGGGTTGCTCGCTCGTTGACCTGCTTGATCTTCTCGGTGCTCTCGGCCGGCAGCCGCAGGGTCTCCAGCTCGCTGAGGGAGCGCTGCAGGGCCGTGCCGTGCTTGGCTATCAGGTCGTTGCAGGTGCTCAGATCTTCCACCTTGCTGGACAAGGTCCTCAGCGTGCTCTGCAGCTCTGTCTTGTCCGTCTGCGACACCGATTCGTCACCGGAGTCGTCTGCCGGAGAGGAGGGGATGTGAGGGCGGCTCGAAGGGGACAGCGGTGTGGGCCTGGTGGGGGCTTCTCTTTTTTTACCCCCCCCGCTCCCCCCCAGAAGATGAGGGAATAGCTGGAAGCCTACCAAGGTTTGCCAAGATGTGGCCACAGCAGGAGCCTGACTGCTCCCTGAGGGCTGGGAGCTGCAGGTGGGATGCTGCAGGCCACTGCTACAGCAATGTCACAGCAAGGAGTGGCAGCTCGGAGCAGATGGCCGATGACCTGGCACGGGCGCTGGATGCATGTGCCAGGCAGCTCCTCAAGCCAAAGCTGGGCAGCAGGGAAGGACAGGAGAGTGCTGCCAGGCTCACACGTGGATGGGCACCGGCCCCCTCATCCCGAGCCCCGCTCAGGAGCCCCTACCAGTACCACAAGCCACGTGCTGTGATGCTGTCACCAGCCAGCACCTCAACCGGGCAGACGGAAGGACAGGAGAAAGCCAGCAGCGGAGAAGGGCTTGGAGCAGGATAGGGACAGAGGTCATGTTTGTGGAGGAACAAAACAAACCCCTGGCCCCTGGAGGAGGACCTGCAAGGGCGTAGCAAGTGGTTGACAGACACGTGAGGGGCTGTGGGGACACCACAAGGGCCAACCTGACTCCTCGAGCAACTTGACAGCTTTGGCCTTGGCCAGCTCCAGGGCAGTGACCCAACGCTGCCGTTCCACCTCTGAGCTGGCCTTCAGGTGTAGGTCTTGGACCCCACCGTTGGAGATGATGAAGTTGCAGGAATCCTCCACGGTGATGTTGGCCGTGGCCAGGTTGATGGTGCCACGACAGGTTGCCTCATCTCAGCTTTGGATCGGGGGGAGGGGGCAGGATGAGGGACACGGTGGACAGGGGATGGAAAAGGAAATGGCCCATAGCTTGGCCCAGGTAGTGCCCAAGCCCCTCGGGGTCCTATGGAGAAGGGACCTGGAAATTCTGCACCTGCAGGCAGGGCTATTAATAGGGCACCAGCTCTGGCTCCCGGTGGTTTTGCCAAGCGGGGAACAGGGCCAAGGCTGGCACCGTTGTGTT
>CM037647.1:14044012-14090419 GCA_015227895.2 Colaptes auratus | reverse complement strand
GCCATGAGATAGGGCAGGGCTGTAGATGACTGGACACCCAGAAGAGCTGGGACAGGGAATTGCTCCATGTGTAGTAGCTACAACAGCACTCTGCAATGGATATGAGGATCATCATGTCGAATGAGCCTGCCTTTGATGTGTGTCTGGCGGTGAGGAAGAGGATGGGGCAGCTGCCCCTGAGTACAAGGCCTTGGAGCAGACACCTCTGCCTGGAGGAAAGCCCAGGACAATGACAAGGTAGGATGCTGTGGGAACATGGGCAACCAATCTGGAAACCACACTCTGAGGCTGACCTGTGATGGCAGGGGCAGGTTTTGTGTCCAGTGGAGGCACTGTCACCACGAATCCAGAGGTGGGTTGAGATCTGCTGTGGGACTGGGGTAGCAGCAGGAGGGTTTGCCCTTTTGTTCCCAGCAGGAGGCATGCTCCTTGAAGCACTTGGGGGGCAGGTGGGAAGCCCATGGTGATGCAACTAGCAGTTGACTCTCTGCCTATAGGTATACCCCAGGGAGATGAACTTTCTAGACGTCCTCTTGATTTCAGTGGGATGTGGAGTGGATCGCTCATTTCAAGATGCCCAGGAATCACCTGTGGCAGACCCTTGTTGCCCCTTTGTGCTAGGAGAGAGAGCAACCAGGAAAAAAAGCTTTCAGGATGAGTATACCCTGGGCAAAGGTGCTCCTCCGGCACAGGTGGCCACATGACTGCTCTCTCACTGCAGGAGAGCCACCCTGCTCCTTCAGCCAGTGGAAGGATGAGCTAAAAACGACCATGGCATCCAAAGGTCAAAGCTCAGTAACAACAGAAGGACTCATTCATAGAAGGGTAAAATACTGAGTTTAAGATCCTGGTGGAGGAGTCCCACTGACCCTCACCTCTAACAAGCCCAGGCCTTTCTGCATGAGGAGAATAGCAGAACCACAGAACTGGTTTGATTGGAAAAGACCTTTAAGATGATGGAGTCCAACCACTAACTCAACACTGTCAGGTCATCACTAAACCATGTCCCTCACCACCACATCTCTACAATTTGAAACCCCTCAGAGATGGAGACTCCACCACTACCCTGAGCAGCCTCTTCAGGTCTTGACAACCCTTTGTGGGGAGAAATTGTTCCTCAATTCCTGTTCCTAGGGCAACTTTAGGCTGTCCTGTCATTTGTTCCTTGGGAGAAGTGACCAATCCCTTCCTGGCTCCAGCCTCCTTTGCAGGGAGTTGCAGAGAGCCAGAAGGTCTCCCTTCAGCCACCTTTGCTCCAGGCTCACACCCCCACTCCCTCAGCTGCTCCTCCCCAGCCCGTTTTCTCCAGACCCTTCCCCTGCTTGGTTGCCTTTCTCTGGCCCTGCTCCAGCTCCTCATATCCCTCCTGCAGTGAGAGGTCCAAAGAGACCCCAGGATTCCAGGCATGGCCTCAGCAGTGCCCACTCCAGGGCACAATCCCTGCCCTGCTCCTGCTGGCCACACTCTTGCTGGTCCAGGCCAGGCTGCTGGTGGTCTTCCTGGCACCTGGGCACACCCTGGCTCATCTCCAGCTGTTGTCACCCATACCCCCTGGTCCTTTGCACTGGGCATTTTTCCAGCCGCTCTGCCCCCAGCCTGGAGCCTTCATGGGGTGGTTGTGACCCAAGCGCAGGTCCCAGCCCTTGGCCTCACCCGCGGACCCAGCCTGGCCGGACCCCTCTGCGGACCCTCGCACCCTCAGCTGCTCAACGCTTCCAGCCCGCTCCGGCAGGGGCGGGAGTGCGCACAAGCCGCGCTGGCATCACGTGGTTGTGTCCCCCTCCTCGCTCCCCCCGTCCCCCAGCAGGCAGCGGGAGCGCGCCTTCAGTCGGGGCCGCGCGCCGGGCACGGCTCCGGACATGGGGCGGCGGTGGCGGGCGCGCCTCCCCCGTGAGCAGCGGCAGCAGCGGTGGCAGCGGCGGGACCCAGTATGCGGCGGGGGTAGGTCCGGGACCTGGGCAGCTGTGTGCAGCGTGGGGAGGCGGCCGGGCGCAGGGGCCCTGCGGTGTCAGCAGCGCTGAGCCGGGGCCAGGCCGGGCTGACCCCGGGCTGGGCTTACCCCCGCGGCTGGCCGGCTCTGCGGGCTGGGACACGGCTGTCTGGCGGCGGGAGCCGGCCGTTTCCCCGTGGATTTGCAGGGGGGTTAGCTGTTCGCTGTGAACACCTTGTGTCCTTGCAGCCCGGACCCCGCTGGGCGCAGGCCTCTGCAGGTCTGCCTGGGGCAGTTGTGTGGAAATGAAGGCAGGGCAGAGAGCAAGCGGGGCCGCGGCCGGCAGCGGTGCTCAGCTCCGAGGACACCGCGGACGATTCCTGGCTGCTGAGGTAGACTAAGGCGCACAAATTGCTGTCATAAAGCTCTGCTGTGGTGTTTAGTCAGAGTTGAGCCTGGAGAAAGGAGCTGAGGGGAGACCTTCTGTCTCTCTCCAGCTCTCTGCAAGGAACCTGGAGCCAGTGGGGTTGTTGGTCTCTTCTCCCAAGGAGCAAGTGGCAGGACAAGAGGAAACGACCTCACGTTTCCCTAGGGGAGGTTTAGGTTGGGCATGAAGAAACTTCTTTACTCGAAGGCTGGAGCAGGCTTTCCGTCCCTGGAGGTGTTTGAAAGACCCAGCAGTGTGGTGCCGAGGGATGTGGTTTTAGTGATGACCTGGCAGTGCTGGATTAATGGTTCGACTCAGTGATCCTAAGGGTCTGTTCCAAGCAAACAGTTCCATGATCCTCTGTGCTTTGCCAAGCTTTTCTGAGCTCCTCTTGGGGTACTGAGTGGGCTGTGGACCGATGCTGCGTCGTAGCAGTGCAGAACAGCAGCAGTCAGGCTTCGGTCCTGATCCAGATGGGAAAGTCAGGTCCTCTCTACGTGAGCTTAACCTGGAGAGCCCCCCAGGCTGCTGGTATGGGAAATAACCCTGTCAGAGATCAGCACTGCAGGAAACATGTTGGGCCCGCTGGAAAAAAAGTGCACCCTGCACATTTTTTTGCCTTTTCTACAGAATCCACTTTAGAAGGGGTTGTGGGTGTTGGGTTTTATTTTGTTGAAGTTTGCATTTCTTGTGTTGGTGTGGGACCTTTAGGATGTGATCTGTTTTTTCCAAGGAAGGCAGCCACCAGTCAGACCAGTGCTAGTGAGAGAGACAAGTGGCCATGGTGGTGGTCCCTTTGGTCTCCGAGGGGCTGTGTTTCAAAGCCCCAGTGTACCCTGGACGCTGGGTTTGGCTGGGCAGGAGCCAGCACAGCCAGGCTTTTGTGGGGAATCCACTCTTCCCTTGTAAAGATGGGATGATTTTCCAGGATAGGCTTTGAAGTACTTTGACATTCTGGAGTGTGAATGAGGCTGTTTCATTCCTCCTTGTCCTTCAGTTTTCCTGCACAGCCTGTGGAAATACACTGGAATAACTGCTTTTGGTTTGCCCTTTTTTTTTAGCTAACTGCCTGATTTCAATCTCTTTTTTTTTTTTCCCCACTGTGCTCTGATTTTGTTTCCTTCTGATCACAGAAGCGGGAGGTGCTCTGACTGGCTGGGGCCCTTTTGGTGTGTTTCTACTCCTGCAGTAGAAGCCAGAGGGATGTGTTCTCTGCAGCTCACCCTGTCTGATCTTGGAAGTCCCACGCAGAGAGGGCTTCCACTGTGCCAACTGAGAAATGCTTTCAGTGTTGAACACATCGCTGTGCTTCCCCTCCTGTGGCAAATCCATGGCAGAGAACCTCCCCTGATCTCTGGATGAATTGGTCTCATGCATCCCCACCATCTGTAATGGATTTAATTCCTTCCTTTGAGTCATTCTCTTCCTCCTCCCTCCTCTTCCTTAGTGTTCGGAGACCTCCTCCTGCCATTAGAGATGTCACTGTTTGGTAAGTGATCCCTGTTAGCTAATCTTGACCTTTCTAAACCATTTTGGTTGACCTTTTCCTTCCTCAAGGGCTGGAACACCTCTGCTGTGGGATAGGCTGAGAGAGCTGGGGTTGTTCAGCCTAGAGAAGAGAAGGCTCCAGGGAGACCTTAGGGCTGCATTCCAATACTGGGAGGGATCCTACAGGAGGGCTGCAGAGGGACTTTCCATAAGGGTGACTAGAGACAGGACAAGGGGAGTGGTTTGAAGCTGAGGCAGAGCAGGGTTAGACTGGATCTAGGAAGATGTTCTTCAGTACAAGGGTGGTGAGACTCTGGAACAGGCTGCCCAGGGAGGTTGTGGTTACCTCCTCCCTGGGGTGTTCAAGGCCAGTTGGATGAGGGCTTGAGCAGCCGAGTCCAGTTGAGAGGCATCCCTGCCTCTGGTGGGGAGGTCGGAGCAGATGGCCTTTTAGGTCCCTTCCAATCCAAGCCATTCTGTGATTTATTTTGTTTTCTTCTCTGCAGTTCTGCTGTCTCCCTGATTTACCAAAGACGCCAGGAGAGCAGCCTAACTGGACAGAGCAGGCACTGTGCACCATGAAGTTCCCACTTGTGTGCTCTGTCATACCTCAGACTGTAGGTGCCTACCCAGTCTGGGAGTTCCCATGGGCCATGGCTGGCTCAGTCAACCATATCCCTCCATGGCTGTGCATATTTATTGCTTTTTATCAAGCAATCCCAGCATGCTGAGTAGCTGGAGATGAGTTATCTTAGCTTGGAGGAGCTATCCTGACTGTTTTTTTTTTAACTCTGGCCAAAAGTAGTTGTGTTTTCTTGCCCTTTCCCCAACACACTTTATGTTGTTTTGCACACTTCCAAATTTAGCAGTTTCATCAGGATGAGCCTCTCCTCCTAGATCTTCCCAGGGAGCCTTCAGTGAAAAACATGAAGTTAATGGGTCACTAATTCAGTTCTGTCCTTTCCTACCTCCTTAGCACAGCTCTGACCATCTTTCGGTGCTTTGGCTCACAGGTGGTCAGCAAAATCTGTTACTGCCTGGCCCCCACCCCCAGTTCTGTGGTCATGTTGGCATGGTGTGGCAGCACTTTGCCTTCCAAGGTTTCAGAGAGTTTTCCACTTGTGATTTCCTGTGGCTACTTCATCTTTCCCTCTTGGGAGGTGGCTGTGGACACCTGTTGCTCATAGACAGCTTTAAGGGGCAGGAAGGGGGCAATTTGAGTAGGAAATGTGGTAGCACCATGGGTGGCATAACTTAGGAGAAAAAAAGCCTGTCAGTAGTTGGGCTTCATGGTTTGAGTGCTTTGAGTGAGATGTGGGAGAACAAAACTATGTTGAGCTGCACATGACTGAGGAGATGAGCCCAGTCTGTGCTTTGCTGTCTTGTGTGGGGCTGGAGTGAAGAGTTCCCTGGCTGGAATACAGGAGAAGGGCAATTCAGGAGAGGAATATACAGGATGGGGAAAGAGAAGAAGAGGAATTGATCCTAACCAAAAGAAGGTGAGAACTTCTCTGCAGGAGAAGGTAGTGAGCAAGAAGGAGTCTGTAGGAGGAGGGATTGGTGCTGTGCATGGGTGAGGAGAGCACCACAGCTCAGCTGAGGCTTGTGAGCCAGAGATAACTGGCAGCAGGTTAATCTGCAGTGCAGTGTCTGTGTGTCCTGCTGGGTGGCTGGACATGATAGAAGCCTGTGTGTGCAAGCCTTGGTTGTGCTCCCACTGACTTCAAGTGGCAAGTGAAGCATGTGAGGACAGTTCAATGTGTGAAGAATGGGTGATGCATGTGCTCTAGCAACACTGAGACTGTGGTGCCCTTTCTGCAGGCACTGAAGCCTGCCTTTGTCCTACTCAAGCAGCTGCAAAGCCTCCTAAATTCCTCAGCCTCTTCCATGGTCTCTGTTAGTCTATTGACAAAGCCCTGCTGAGCACTGGAGAACAGTGGCTTGGTTCACTCCTCCTGTTTCCTCTTTCTAGTTCATGGAATCCCAGTTTGGAAGGACCTAAAGAGTCATCTGGTCCAACCTTTCCTGGCAAAAGCACAATCAGCCCTGCTGCTTGCCAGGCACTGAAACTCAACATGGGACTTCAGCTGAGCTCAGTGGAAATCCACTGGTTTTTTATAGCTCTGTGGAGGACCAGTAGGATAAAATAGATCCTTCCCCTCTGAAGCAGGAATTGGGGGAGAGGAAGGCTGGGTTTGTACTGGGAAGGGGATTAGGGTCTGTGTGTTACTAGGAAACAGAGAGCTGAGCTCACTTTTCCTGGCCATGGCCAGTGTCTCTGAACTTTGGTCTACTGGATGCATACTGGAGTCCTAAACAGCCCACCTGCATCCTGTTCTCTCTGAAAGCAGGTGAGAACAGGACTGCAGGAGCAACTATCCTTAGTTCTCCTCTATGCTGAGTCAATAGTATCTGGGCCATGCTGGGTGAGAAGGTAAAAAACCCATGAGGCTGGGCATCACAGACTGATTCTTAAAGCTCCCAGGACAGAAGTGGAGAATTTCCCCAAGTCTTATTTCAGACCATAATTTCCTCCTCTTTTGCTGGTCTGGCAGAAGGGTGAAGCACTTCAATAGGGAGGCAGTGCCTATATGCAGGGTGAAGGATCTGGTGCTGCTGGGCACCAGGCTGAGCCAATCCTGGCCTCTTCATACACTGTCACCCTCCCTGCCTCCCTTCAGTGCCTGTGAGAGGCTGGAGGTGGATGTGCTTGGAGTGCTAGAAGAAGGCTGTGGGTTGCCCCCATGTCAAGTCTCACTGTGCTGGTCCCTCACAGCCAGGCCAGTTTTGAGGAAGACAACCAGAAGCAAGCAGCTGTGGGACACTGGAAGCCACTGATGCCGTCCAAAGGCAGCAAGGAAGAGCCAGAGACTGGATGCCAGGATGCTGGAGGTGTGGATGAGACCCAGTCCACCGAGCAGCTCAACGTGTCCCGTCTGCGCAGCTCTTCGGTGGAGATCCGTGAGAAGGGCTCTGAATTCCTGAAGGAAGAGCTGCACAAAGCACAAAAGGTGAGGCCCAGTGGGTGGGAGGGCTCCTGAGGGTGGCAGCACAGATTTGAGTGCTAGAAGTGGTGCTGAGGGGGTTAGGGTCTGAATGTGGCTGTCCACAGACTGGAGCAGGAAGAATAGGAGAGAGGTTGAGCTGAGGTGGCCATGAAGTGTTTGGGGCAGGAAATCAGTGCCTGGGTTGACCCAAGCCTGGAAATCGGTCCTGAAAACCTGCTGTGGAAAGCAGCTTGAGGCAGGCAGTGATCACTGTGGGGCTTCCTTGCTCATGGCAAATGAGCAATTCCAGCCTGAAGAGCTGCTGCCGTTTGTGGAGTGATGGCTTTGGTGACACTGAGCATGGTACAGAGCTCAGTGACAGCAGCTTTGGGCTGGGTACCTGTGCTGGGGTGGGGGGAAGGTTCTGATTGACAGGTTGAGGCCAACAGCATCAGTGCTGCTGGGGCCTGCTGCAAGCTCACATTTGCTTCTCCCATTTCCTCCACAGGAGCTGAAGCTGAAGGACAAAGAATGTGAGAGATTGTCGAAAGTCAGAGAACAGCTGGAGCAGGAACTAGAGGAGTTAACAGCAAGCCTGTTTGAGGTTCCACCCTCTTCCTTTTCCCATCATTTCTTAAGCTAAGCTTACATCCCACTCCTTTAGGACAGGCTTTCCCTGAAGTTCCATCCATCTCCCCCCAGTTTTCCTCCTTACCCCTGTTGCTTTTTGTCACTTGGAGAAGCAGAGCTGGGCAGTGCTGCAGGCAGCACCTCAGAGCAGGGGCTTGTACCTGCTTCTGGGGAGCATTTTCATGCACTGCTTTCTCCTTCTAGCAGCTGTGGGGTGATGTAAAGAGCACAGCAGTTACTTGGTTTTGCTACCAGATGTACAGACCCATGTGGTGGTGCCTGTAACTGGAGCTAAGTAGCTCCCTGTCACTCTTCCATGCCTGCTCTGTGTTCTGGACAGCAGCTGCTGTGTGAGATAGGTGATTCCCTCACTCCCTGGCTTGTGTCAGCCCTTGCATGGGGTGGAACAAGCTGGGTGTCCTCATAGTCTCTGTTCCAGTGAATGTTCAGAAGTTCTGTTGGTTTGTTTTTTGGTAGCTTGATTGCTGCCAAGTTCTATCTGGCAAAATCCCTTTTACCAGCAGCTCTAATGTCTAGCCCTGACTGGGCAGTGAGGAAAGCCAGAGCGCTGCTGTACCTTTGAAACACAGGCTGGTGCTGAGTGTAGGGGCCAAGAGAGCATCCCCCTCCTGGAGATATGGCTGCCTGGGCTCAGGGTGAGCTTAGAGATAGTGTAGCTGAGGCCTTTCCCCTTGCTCTGCTGGCTTTGGGCACATTGCTCCCAGGCAGTGCTGTGGGGAGGCTCCAGCTGGGACTCAAACTGCTCCCTTCTGAGGGAAATGATTTGAGGCCAGGCTCAGCCATTTGAGGCCAGGCTCAGCCATTTGAGGCCAGGCTCAGCCATTTGAGGCCAGGCTCTGCCATTTGAGGCCAGGCTCTGCCATTTGGCTCCCACCTGAGCTCCAGCTCCTGCTGCTGCTGCAGCCCTGTCTGGAGCACTGAGGGCTGGCTGCTCCACACGGGAAGTGGGAGCAAAGTGCAACAACAAGTCGAGCAAGAGCAGTGACCTCATCCAAGACATGGAGCAGCAAGCCTGGGCCAGGATCTGTGCCACAGGCAGTGACCAGGGACAGAAAGCTGTCCAGTGATCAACCAGCAAGTCTGCAGTGGCACCACAGGGCTGAGGCTCAGTGGGTCTGAGTCAGGGTCAGAGTCAGAGGGCTGCTGGACTGGCCACAGCTGTGATGTGGCACAAGTGGTGCTGACGTTAATGCCTCAGCTTTGAGGCAGTTCTCAAGGGCATGGAGAGGCAGGCCCTTCCTTCTGGCTTTCTTCACAGCAGCTCTTATCAGTGAAAGAGGTGACCTTGGACTCAGCCAGCTTAACTCTTCAGTGTAGCCAGCTGCACTCCTAGAACAGGGATGTCCTTCAGGCCCTGGCACCAGGAGCCTTCTCGAGGAAATTGTGGTGGAAGGTTCCTCACAGCTGCCAGTACAACTCTTGGATGTGGTGGTGATGTCTGCACCCTGCTCTCTTGCACAGAGCAAGGTGTGGCAGAGCTTTGGCCTGCCCTGGTGGCTTTATGGGTTGGGGCTGCAGCAGGCAAACTAAAACTCTCTCTGCTCCAGGAAGCACACAAGATGGTGAGAGAAGCAAACACCAAACAGGCAGCGTCAGAGAAACAGCTGAAGGAGGCACGGGGCAAGGTGAGAACATTCTCTGGGACTTTATCTCTGTGCTAGGTTGGTGCTATCCCTGCCCAACCTGAATGAGAACCTGCAGCTTAGGCTCTCTGAGGTGCTGCACTTGCTCTGTTCCCTCTCCACTGAGTGTGTGGTGGGGAAAGGTGTGTCTGCTGTCTGCTGCTTATCCAGGTCCCCTTTGAGAGGTGGGTGCCAGGGGAGACCCCAGAGAAGTGCTAAGCCCTGGGCATGGTTTGAGCAGGGAGCTGGGGAGTTGGAATTTCCTGACAAGGCTGCACCACAGGGCTGCTCAGCTGGTTTCTTCTTGAGGAAAGAGAAGTTTCTGCTTGGTTATTGTGTCTAATGGTGTCTGGAGCCAAGCATGCTCAGGCTGAGGGGCAGAGGGATGGGTTCCCAAGTGGCTCCTGTTGAAAACTCTGGTGATGGTGGGCATTGGGGAGAATGGGGGGAAGGCTTCATGACTGGGCTTGTAGCTGGATCCCTGTGGCTTTAGTGTGTGGTGGGGTGCACTAAGCCTGAGCTCAGGAAGTGCTGAAGGCGGTTTGACCCTTGCCTTGTCTCCTCAGATCGACATGCTGCAGGCAGAGGTGACGGCTCTGAAGACACTCGTGATCACATCCACACCTTCCTCTCCAAACAGGGAGCTACACCCTCAGCTCCAGAGCCTTCTAAAGCTGTCTTCAGGAAGGGTCATGGACGAAACAAAAGCACCAGCAGTGCAATGGTCTCAGCTGCCAGCCAGAATGTGACCCCACAGCCAGTCAGTCATGAACACAAAGAGGTGGGTGAGGGCTTGGAGCTGCTGCTGTCACTGTGCTCAGGGAGCTGTGCAGCTTCCAACTTGGGCTTCCTGGAGGGCTCTGTGGGTTCAGTGCTGGGAGAAGCTGCCTGTGCAGTAATCTGGCATGTTCTCCAAATTTGTGCTGAGGCAAGCTCTGGAGGGTTTCCATTTGTGGAGATTGCCCTTCTGGGAAACGTGGTGAAGGCTGTGTCAGGTCAGCTGCTAGAGGAAGCAGTTGAGGGATCCCTGGAGGGCATGGACAGTTACCAGTGCTGAGAGTGGATATGTCAGGAGTTGCTGAGCAGAAGCTGGTTGTTCTGCTGTGTCTTGGCAGTCGAGTCCATTGCTGCTCTGATGTGGTTTGCAGTTGTTGCTTCTCTGCCCAGTTTGGCTTGAACACAAGGACACCATTGACTTGTCTGTGTCACTCAGTCTGTGCTCTTGGGCATGTCACTCTTCTTCCCCTTGTTTGCAGCCCATATAGTTTTAGTTCCTTCCTCACTGGAAGGAGCTGGGCAGAGAAAGTCTGGCTCTTGCAAGTGACAGGTTTGGACCTGCCCTTTCTTCATGTAGGTAACTTCCACTTGGTGCAGATATCCTGGGGCTTAAAAATCTCAGGGCTACAGCTTCCAGTGTGACCCAGTCATTTTATTTATCAAGGGTGGGGGTTTGTTCTCTCTCTCTCAGATTCCTTAGTGACCACTGTGGGAGGTGATCAAAGGGGAGCTGGTGCTCTGTGGAAGAGATGTGCCTCATCTTAAACTGAGCCTAAAAATGGCAGAATTTCTCTTTCCTTTTTGCATCTCAAGTTGAGGTCAAAAGGTGTGGCTTGTGGCCCTGTGATGCTTTGTTCTCTGGAAGGAAAGACTTGGGCCTTTCTTTGTGTCTTCTGGTTTGTCTGGTGATTTTTACCTCCCTTTCTTCCTCTTCTTCTCTCTAAACCTTTCCCTTCACTGTCTGTCTCTTCCTCTGCCCTCAAAGTCTGGGTTACCTGCTCTCCTCTCTCTGCTCCTTTGTATCATCCCTGGGAAAGCTGTCCAGCTCACCTATGAACCAGCCTGGCAGGCCTTGGGGCAGATGCTTCCTCACCCTTGCAGCAGGTAACCTTTCTGGACAGCTCTGGGGATGGGAGGGAGCCATCTGCCTCTCACACTTCCAACCTTTCAGTTCTAGCTGCCTTTTGTGCTCACCTCCCTTGTATTTGATTTTTGGGGTTGTGTTTTTCTCAATTTGTTTTCCCATCTCCTGGCTCTGAAGCTGTCTCCAGGTGGGCAGTCTCCCTAGCACAGTGTGCTGGAGCCCAGACTTCCTTCAGCTCTCCTCACTTCCATTCTTTGTGTTGCTCAGCAGGGTTTCCTTGGTTTTGGTTGCCCTTCCAGCAGCTGTAACAGGATTTGCTGTCCCTTTAAGGAGATGCCCTGTCAGTCAGGTTGGTGGTTCCACTAAGGATCCCTCTGAGGTTTAAATGTCAGGTCCCAGGGAGTCTCCAGGATTTATTTTCAGCCAGACAGGGATGGAGGGAAACTTACTGATGGCTCAGGTGATGGGGAGCAAGCTCTACCCTGAGTTCCTTTCTGCTGAGCAGTGATTGTGCTTGTGGGGCAACCTGGATTTATTGTATTGTATTGTACCTGTGAAAGGAGGTGAGCAGACATTACCATGGGGAAAGCTGTCCCTGCTCTTGGAGCTCCCTTTAAGACACCATTCCTACACTCAGCTTTCCTCTGCAAGCCTGTGTGGCTGCCCAGTGTTCCCATTACTTCTGCAGCTCCCCAAACACCAGAGGTCTAGGCTTAGTGTGGTCTCTAAAGAGCTGACAATACCCTGTGAGCTCACCCTGGGGCTCACTGAGTGTAGTCCTGCTGTTCATTTGCAGCTTTTCCCAGCTGGTCCTTTCCTGTAGCAAGCCTTTCCTTACAGGAGGGTTCTGCCTCCCACCTCCTGGGTGCCACTGCCACTAGGCTTTGCTGTTCAGCTGCTTTCATCACTCCTGCCATGGGCTGTGTGGGCATCTGGTCTGTTTGATGGCTGTGTGGTGGTTTCCCTGCAGCAGAAGTGCTGCCTTGTCCAGGAAGATGGCTCAGAGAGGTGCCTGCAGCTTTCTGGCAGAGTAAGCCCAGTATGACTGCATCAGTCTGGCACAGAACTGCTGATGGGAGGGAGATTGAAGATCCTTGGAGCAAGCCAGCTTCCTTCAGACACTTCTGTGATGTCTGAGCCTTTCTAGATGCCAAAACACATCTTCTGTAGTTAGAAGGTATCTGTTACTATGCAGGTAACCTGCTGTGGTGTCTCTCCTTCTTCCTGCTCCTCCTGGACATGTGCTGCAGGTCGACTCCATTTTATTTGCTGAGTTCCAGGCCTGGAAGGAATCTCCAACTCTGGATAAATCCTGCTCCTTCCTGGACAGAATTTATAGAGAAGATATAGGACCTTGTCTGGACTTCACAAAGCAGGAGGTGAGTGCTGGGGAGAGGAGGACAAAAGGCGCACGGTCCAGCAGCGCCAAAGCTGTTCCTCGCTGGAGGTGACCTTTGCGCTGCTTTGTCTCTGTCACAGCTGTCAGAGCTGGTGCGAGTGGCTGTGGAGCAGAACACCCTCACCATCGAGCCAGTGGCTTCCCAGACCCTGCCTGTGGTGAAGGTGCCAGCAGAAGAGTGTGGTGGGCCAAAGTAAGGAACCCTCTTTCTGTTCTCTTGGTCTTTTTGTACCATCTAGTGGAGTTTGGCCTTGCTCAGGCAGATGAGTGGAACAGTTTGAAGGTGTTCTGCTGTAGCTCAGCTGCTGTGCTGTGGCTGACTCCTTCTGGGGGATCCCCTGGTGATGTGGCAGTGCCCTTGACCTGGGAGAAGGGGTTTTGGTTTCCCCTTTGAATTAGCAACTTGTTTAATGTCCTCTGAGGGTGTATTTGCCCACACTCTAGGGTGAAGGGGTTAAGTCAAAGCTGCATTATCTCCTGTTCTTGCACCTGGTGGGGTTTGAGCACACCTTGTAAGCCTGACTTTGCTGGTGCAGTGTGTGGGTTTGAGCCGAGGTCAGAAGATCTCTTGCTGTGTATCATCTTCCCCACCTGATGCTGTCACATTGCCATCAGAATTAGAACTGTGGCTGCTGCAGAGCTTGTGTGACTGTATCTGGTGTGACAGACAGCTTGAGATTGCCTCAAAGAAGAGCAGGGCCACAGCATTCCAGATGGAGAGAGGGGATTCCATTCAGCTATGGAATTTAAGTTCAGTCAGGGCCCTCTCTCTTTGTTCTCCCTTCCAGCAGAGCAAAGGTGTGCCTCTAACAGCAAATGCTGCTCACAGGCAGCTTTCCTGCCACTCTCTTCTGCCTTTTCTGTCCTCTCTAGGGCAGATTGTTCCATGAGTCTGTGTCAGGCCTGTTCCAAGAACAACCCATCCTGTGTTTATCTCTGTCTGTTTCCTTTTGATTTTTGTTTCTGTTTCTTCACAGTGGGTTCCTGTCACAGATTGTAACGTAAGTGAAGGATTTGTTTTGAAGCCAGTGATCAAAGATCTCTAACCCATTAACAAGTTACTAACTTAGTGCAATTCAGCAGCTTTGAGGCTAGAGCTGAACTCAGCTAACTGTGGTTTTTTAACCCTGTTTAATTTCCACCCAGACAGGGTGGCAAGGCCATAAAGGATCCCAAAGGGGTTTGGTCCCCTCTGATTTCCACCTGAAAACCCTAATTTATTGATTTAAAATGGCAACTTTTTGGACATATGGTGGGACCAGAAAGGAGAAAGCTGGGGCCACTGCCCAAGCTGGGGCCACTGCCCAAGCTGGGACCTACCAGTCCTACTTGTCTGTACCCTACACACCTCAGTGCCACAATCTGAGGACTCTAGACAGGGCAGGGAGTGAGTTGGCCACTCTGACATTACCTACACAGCATCAGAGCAAAATGCTGGCCAGGAGGTGCTGGGCACAACTGATTCTTCATGGTGGTGTGCCCAGCAGAATGCCCTGGGGTGTGTGGAGTGTCCAAATGCTGTGGTTTAGGTTATTTCTAGCTGCAGTTGTGGTAGCTGAGGTTACACCAAGGGGCACTGACCAAGCCAAGAGTCACCAACAGGAGTCTTTTGGGTGTTTTTTTCCCCTCCACTCTGCTGCCATGCTCTAATTTGGGACCTCTTGAAGGTGTCTTGCTTGCAAGAGCATTGGTCATCCTGCACCTTCTGAGACTTTAATCTTCTTAGGCTGTCTTCATACTTGGTTGATAATTCCTTCTCATTGCATCTAACACTTGCAGCCCCTGCTTCCACTCACAGCTAATGCTCCTCCACAGCTAATTGCCTTGACAGCAGTGGAGAGCAAGCACAGAGACATGCTCAGCAGCTCTCCAAGGTAGCTGCTCCTGTGTATTGCCATCTTCCATGGCCCACAGGGCAATATTTTTTGCAGCTGGGAAGCTCTGTCACTCTTCCCCCCACGCAGGCACTGCATCTCTGGGGAACATGGTCACTACACAGCAGGAAATTCTGCTTCACAGCTTTCCTGGTGCTGAGGGAAGGGCAACTGTCTGCTCCTGGGAGCCACTTGTCTTGCAAATAACAGAAGGAAGTGGCAAGGAAATAGAGACATTCTGCACCTTTGCTGGTTTTGATGTCTTTTGGTGGTCTACCTGGGAGCTGAGTTATCATCAAAAGACTATTTTCCTGGCTTGACCTGAGGCCAAGCTTGCATGTCTGCAGCAGTGTTCTTAGGAACTGCAAACCTTACCCAAAGCCTGCTGAACTCATAGAATCACAGAATGCTTTGAGTTGGAAGGAACCTTTAGAGGTTATCTAGTCCAAGCCCACTGCAGTCAGCAGGGAGCAGCCCCAACCACAGCAGGTTGCTCAGAGCTCTAAACAACCTGACCTGCAGTGGTGCCAGGGATGGGTCATCTCCACCTCTCTGGGCAGCCTGGGCCAGGGTCTCACCACCCTTAGTGTGAAACATTTCTCCCTTCTCCATGTATCCAGTCTAAATCTCTCTCTTTTAGTTTCAAACCATCACTCCTTGTCCTGTCACAACAAGCCCCAAGTCACTCTGTGTGGCTTCAGCTAGAGTAGCTTCAAATTGGCCCCAAATTAATTGTGAGGAGCCTAGCATAAAAGCTGCAGTGTGGCTTGTTGTGAGTTCTTGGCATGAGCCAGTTCTGCTCAAATGCTGGATTTGCCTGGTTGAGCCTGGATTTGGTCCCCAGCCAGCATGTTTGCATCCCACTAGGAAAGCTGATCCACCTAAGCAGAATTCCCTCAGCAAAAGCCTTGCCTGGGACGTGGAGGAGATGTGCAGAGACCAGATGACATTTGTCAGACTCTTTCATATTTTCTGTGGTTTTGTCTTGGGGCTGTCTGCCAGGACAGGGGTACAGCAACCCTGGCTGGCTGGGGTGTGGAATAATTCCTGGTTCCAGGTATTTAGCCTAAGGTCACCCAGGCTTGGCAATTATGGAGTCCTTCAAGGAGCAAGAGGTTCATAACAGCCAAGGGTTTTTCTTCTTCATGCTGAACTGACACAGCATCTGGCTTCTGAGCTCCCCCCTGGGGATGGTCTTGAGGTGGCTGAGTTGCTGCTCTCTGCCATGCCACTGGGTTGTTGAAGCTGAAGTGTTTTCTCCTTACCTGCAGGAAATGTGCTCTGAGTGACCTTCCCAGGACCTGCAAGCACCGCATCATGCTGGGGGACTCTGGGAATTACTACTACATTTCACCTTCCTGCAGGGCCAGGGTGAGTCTTCCACCTTCCCAGGGTGCTTTGGTCCTCCAAAACTGTTCTAAACCCCGAGATGGAGGAGCCCTTGGCTCAGCCCTCAAACTGTCAGGGCTTGAGGTTGTTCCTGAGGTGGGGGTGGCTCTTGGTTGATAGCTGGGGGTGCAGGTCTCCAGCCTTGCCTCCTGCCCTGGCGCTCTGCCTTCTGTTCCTTCAGCCAGCCTGTCTTCAGTGTGTTTGCTTCCCATGGCTTGCTTCAGTACAGGGCTTTGATTGTTTTGCTCTGTTATTATTTTTTTAATTCTCCTTTGTAAAACACAGTCATTTTCTGCTCCTTAAATGCTGGCTCTTGTTACTGGCCCCAGAGCAGCGACTCGAATGGTTACAAGAACAAGCTGCCCTTTCTTTGGAGGGGAGGGAGAAGGTGAATGATTTTGTTAATGTTGCTGTTGAGCCTCAGATACAGAAGTTTATTCTTTCCTGAGTTGCTTAGCAAAAGAGCTGACCCTGCAGTTCTCTGAGGCCAAAAGTTGGGTTTTGTGCAGGGACTCCTTTTTGTCACTCACACCAAATCTCTCTCGTGTGTCGGGAGCGCCCGGAGCTCCCTCACGCACCTTTGCTGAACAGACCTTTATCTCCAAAGGCTTCCTGGGAAAGATGATGATGGAGTTTGCTACCACATTACATAGGGCTCACTTCTGATCTCAAATCTGCTGCAGGTTGGAGTTCCTGCTCTGTGTGCCTCATGGGCAGTGCAGGATCTTGAGACGGGATTGCAGATGCCCAGAAGTTTGATGACCCTTTTATTTTGAACCAGCTTTCTTCCTATCTCTTTCCATCTGGTGGTGCATGACAGTGTTCCTCAGGTGCTGAACACCAAGAGCTGCCCTGCTGGGTGCTGTGCAAGCCCCTTGGCAGGCCAGGCAGTTCATAGAATCATAGAATCAATAAGGTTGGAAAAGACCTCAAAGATCATCAAGTCCAACCTGTCACCCAAGACCTCATGACTACTAAACCATGGCACTGAGTGGCACATCCAATCCCCTCTTGAACACCTCCAGGGATGGTGACTCCACCACCTCCCTGGGCAGCACATTCCAATGGCTAACAACTCTCTCTGGGAAGAACTTTCTCCTCACCTCAAGCCCAAACTTCCCCCTGGCACAGCTTGAGACTGTGTCCTCTTGTTCTGGTGCTGGTTGCCTGGGAGAAGAGACCAACCCCCTCCTGGCTAGAACCTCCCTTCAGGTAGTTGTAGGGAGCAAGGAGGTCTCCCCTGAGCCTCCTCTTCTGCAGGGTAAGCAACCCCAGCTCCCATAGCCTCTCCTCACAGGGCTGTGCTCCAGAGCCCTCCCCAGCTTTGTTGCCCTTCTCTGGACACTTTCAAGAGTCTCAGTGTCCTTAAATTGAGGGGCCCAGAACTGAACACAGCACTCAAGGTGTGGCCTACCCAGTGCTGAGTACAGGGGCAGAATGACTTCCCTGCTGGCCACACTGTTCCTGATGCAGGCCAGGAGCTGACTCCTTTCTCTGTCTCCCCCTCAGATCACTGCGGTGTGCAACTTCTTCACTTACATTCGCTACATCCAGCAAGGCTTGGTGAGGCAGGATGGTAAGAGGGGCTGGGACCTGGCTGAGGTGGGGCTGCTGTCTGTGGGGCAAGAAGGGAGGAATTAAGAGGTCCTGTGGCAGGAATGGGGCCGGTTTGGGCTACTCTGAACTCCCTGTGTCTTTGAGAAACAATTAAATGCCACAAGAGCATGAGCAGGAGGAATAGATACTCCCATTCCTTGCTCATCAGCTTGTTGGGACCTTTGCCCTGGGGTGGAACTGCTAAGAGGTGACCTGATAAATATTCTTCTGCTGCTCATCCAGCATCTCTGTTGCCCTCACTGTGGGGCTGAGCCTGCACTGAGAGCACAGCCTGACGTGAGGTGGTGTCCCCAGCTCTGCCTTGCTGACTGGTTTCTGGTTGTTTTCTCCCTCCCTTCTCTTCCCCACACCCATTCTGCCTTGCAGTGGAGCTGATGTACTGGGAGGTGATGAGGCTCCGGAGGGAGATGTCTGTGGCCAAGCTTGGGTTTTATCCCAGTGAGATGTGAGCAGAGGCCTGAGCGTGGAAGGAAACTGCACCTGTGTGAAGGGCTTGTCAAATGCCAGCCAGAGGAAGCAGTGCCTCTCCTGCAGTGGGCCTTTCTCCTTTCCCACCTTCCCTCTGCCTGAAGCTAAGCAAGGAGCAAGAAGCACAAGTTCCACCTTCAGCTGTCCAGCTTCTCCAACTGTGACTGGAAAGCAGCTGCCAAGCTCCCCCCTCAGAGCTGGGCTGGCCCTGGCTGCTCTGGGGTGGCTGCCTACAGACTGTCCTCTATGGAGCCCCCTGTCTATGCCTGTCCCCTGTATATCCCTGGGTTTTAAACTTCTCTTTTTATATGCAGTCTACTTTGGCATAGTCTGAGGCCAACCCTGTGCAAGGCAGGAGTCCTGGACCTTCTCTTTGTCTTTCAGGGCAGATGCTGGCTGTCTGTCCATCTGTTCCACTCACTCTTTTGGGATGGAGGGTGCTGTGCCCAGCCACACATCTAGGTCCTGCTGACCACTTCCTCCCTGAACAACCCTGTCAATGCCAGCAGCATGCAATAATCTGATGGAGAGCCATGAGCAGCCTCATCCAAGCACTTCCTTGCTCCTTTTAAAGGAGCCTGCAAGAGAAGCTCTCTGCCAGCTGAGCCACAAAGAGGGATTTGTTTCTGTTTTTAGCTTGCAGTTTGGTGCTGGGTAATTCAGGCTGGGGGAATGGCCAGAGCTGTGCACCTGGGGCCTTCAGCAGAGGAAGGAGAGCAGGGGATTTGCATCACTCCCAGCTTGGCTGCAGTCTGCAGGGTGCTTTCTTCTGGTCTGGAGAATCTGCTGCAGTTGTCACAGGGAGATGTGAACCTTGCCAGGTGGTGCCCTGTGATAATCCTTGGTGCAGATTCCCCGTGGTGCTCTTAGATAGAAAGCTCACCCCCAGACAGATGCCTTTGAGCTGCTCCTGCTCTCAGGGTAGCTTTGGGCAGTGTTGTTCCTTCTGTTTAAATAGATACCATGGTCCCAGGCTGGGTTCTTTGTCTCCAGAAGGAGCATGCCCAGGCCAGGCAGTCTTGAGAGCCTGGGATTTCCTCCCCATTATTATATGCAACCATGGCCACTGGGGAAACCCAGCTTCTCCTGCTCTGCCATCTCCAGTGAGGAGATCTGAGATGTCTTTGTGTGCACCTGAGGGTTGTGGCTGTGGTTCCTGTACACCTCCAAATGTTCTGGGAAGGATGTCACTGAAGTTACAGCTTGAGCTCAGGCCCGGCCTTGCCTGCACAGAAGTGTGCTAAAGCCATGACAGTGTTTTGTAGCCAGTTTAGCCTTTTCCTCAGTGGCTCTGGAATCAGCTCAGCCATCACCCACCCTGAAGGTTTCATCTCACCTGGTATTCCTGCACTCCTGACTGCCATGTCACCCCCACCCCTCTGCCATCATCAGAACTCCCATCTCAGCAAGTTGGTGCCCAGAACCAGATCACCATCCCCAGCTCTGTTAGGTTTCATCCTCTCCTGGGAGATCCTACAGTAGGAGCTCTGTCTTCAGTGGAAGAAAATTAACTGGGCAGCTGAGCTTTTGTCCAGGGCAGGAAAGAATGGACAGGAAAGAGGAAAAGTGTTTGATTTGGAGCTTAATACAAGGACAGCTTCACAGCAGCTCTGAAAATCTCTCTGTGGAAGACCCCCAGGAGCACAAGCTTTCCTGTCTCCCAGCATGCCCAGAGTGTGCTCCTGAGCTGCTCCTCAGGGTTCTCCTCACAGCAATGTGGATTGTTTGCCAAGGGTTAGTAGCTACATCATCCTCAGAGCTGGGAGAACACATTCCTGGCAATACACACGAGCTTTGAATCCACCTCCTCAGCTCAGAAAGGGCTGACCTCCAAGTCCGAGTTGTTGACACCCCAGTTTTGCCTGTGCTTCCCCCCCAGCTGAGCACCCCACCTTGTGCTGCTCACCCTGACCAGGATGTGTGCATGTGCCTCCTCTTCACCCAAGGAATAGGTTTCAAAGGTGGAGGAAAACCCTGGGAAAAGATAATCCATCTCTGGGTAAGAGTCTGGCTGGGTCTTGAGCTAGTGCTAAACCCTGCATCTCTTTTGGTGGTGCCTGCAGCCCTGTAGCAATTTGACATCAGTTTTTCAAGGGGACAAAGCAGAAAGGTCTTTCCTCAGCTGCAGATTTCAGCTCAGATGAATTCTGTCCTTGGCAGTCTCTCCTTTGGGGCTGTTCCCCCTGACCTCTCCACGTCGTCCTGCGCCGTTGGCTGCTACGCTGCACAACCAACAGGGCTGCTTTGCAGCACTGGCAATGAGATGATCTCTCTGTGTAGGAGCCCTTTTTGGGTTGTGGGGGTGGGGTTTTTACTCCCCAGTGTCACTTTGTAAAGCACTTTTTGGTGAAAGGAATTGGAGCAATGCCTTGTAGCAGGTTGTCTTCCATTTGAAACAGCAGGACTTGAGCATGAAGTCACTCCGTTAGCAGCGGGATGGTTGCACCCTGCTCTGTAATAAAGGATAATAAACAGCTGGCCTTCACCTCTTCAAAGCTCTGCCTGCTCTTCTAGGCTTGGGTGGGTTGAGGGGGACCTCTTCAAAGGTCTGGTTGCAGTTCTAGGCTTGGGTTGGTTGGGAGGTACATCTTCAAAGGTCTGGTTGCAGTTCTAGGCTTGGGTTGGTTGGTTGGGAGGTACATATTTGAAGGTCTGGTTGCACTTCTGGGGTTGGGTGGGTTGAGGGGGACCTCTTTAAGGTGTGGTTGCAGTTCTAGGGTTGGGTGGGAACTCTGTAAAGGTCTGGTTGCAGTTACAGGGTTGGGTGGGTTGAGGGGGACCTCTTTAAAGGTCTGGCTGAATGTCTAGGCTTGGGTTGGTGGAGGGGTACCACTTCAAAGGTCTGGTTGCAGTTCCAGAGTTGGGCTGGTTGAGATGGGTGTACTCCAGCTTGAAGAATTCAGTTCCCTCACTGGATGAGGAATTGGCTAGATGGCTTCACTCAAAGTTGGGATCATTTGGACATTGATCTGATGAAGGCCAGTGACAAGTGGCATCCCTCAGGGGTTGGTACAGGGGCCAGTGCTGTTTAACATCATTGAGGGCAATATGGACAGTGGGATTGAGGCACCCTCAGCAGGTTTGTGTGTGGTCCTGTTGACACTGGAGGGAGCTAAAGCCATCCAGATGGACTTAGGCTTGAGAGGTGGGCCCAGGCCACCCTCATGAAGGAGGATGAGTAAGGGAAAGCCTTATCCCAGGGAGCATTGTGTCTCCGGGTGGGGTGAAGTTCTCCCAAGCATGGGGCAACAAACTGCTGCAGGTATCATAGTATCTGTCAGGGTTGGAAGGGACCACAAGGATCATCTAGTTCCAACCCCCCTGCCATGGGCAGGGACACCCTGCACTAGATCAGCCTGGCCAGAGCCTCATCCAGCCTGGGCTTAAACACCTCCAGGGACGGAGCCTCAACCACCTCCCTGGACAACCCATTCCAGGGCTTCACCACTCTCATGGGGAAGAACTTCCTCCTCACATCCAGCCTGAATCTCCCCACCTCCAGCTTCATTCCATTCCCCCTACCTAGTAAGGTAGACCCTTCCTGTGCCTCTTTCTAAGATGCTGGCACCAGAAAAAGAAAGGTGGGGCCAAATATTTTAGCAGGCTCTTTTGTGACAGGACAAGGGGTGATGGTTTGGAGCTAAAAGAGGGAGGTTTGGACTGGAGAGAGGAAGATTTTTATACTGAGTGGTGAGAGCCTGTCCCAGGTTGCCCAGAGAGGTGGGGGATGCCCCATCCCTGGAACCATTGCAGGTCAGGTTGTTTGGAGTTCTGAGCAGCCTGCTCTGTCTGGGGCTGTCCCTGCTGACTATAGGGCCTTGGACTAGGTGAGCTTTAAAGATCCCTTCAACCCAAACCAGTCTATGATATTACAGGATGAATCATCTGAGAAGGAAGCCAACTGGTGATCCCAAAGCAGAAACAGGTGGTGTCTGCCCTACCTGCTGATGCCCTCACTGCCAGTGCTGGAGTAGAGCAGGGCTGTGAGCAGAAGGGAGCTACCAGCAGAGCCAGAAGAAGTTCTTCTGGACTCCTACAGCGTCTGTAATCAAAAGCAGTACAAGAACCTTCTATGCCGGCAAGCGCAAGGCTCTTTCTCTGCGGAGGTCTGGTTCTACCCTGTGCAGTACGGCCAGGCAGCCACAAGAGGGCGCAGGTGGACCAGGCAAGGATCGTCCTCGCTCGCTGTCCTCACGGCGAGGATGGAGCATCTCCAAGGATCCACCTCGCTTCGGCTCCTGCCTCTGAAGGCATCATACCTGCTGAGCTGTCGTCTTCTGCCTCTTCGGAGTTGTATTTCTGCAGCCTTCCTCCACTGCTGCCAGCGGGAATTGGTGTCAGACGGGTGACATTCTCTTGGAGCTTCCTTTCCCCCATCTGTCAAAGTGATGATGATGAGTTTCCACTATCAGGGAATGATGAGTTTCCACTATCACTATTTGGGGCTCACCATTTAGGACAGCTTCTGTCTAGAGCTTTAGTAGGAGTGCTGAGGTGGGTGTGTGCATGCTTGATGTGTTTGGTCTGTCTCTGTGTAGGACTCTGAACACTTGGGCATGTCTTCATGGCAGGGAAGGATGAGGGGCTGCAGGTCCAGAATGATTGTCTTAACCTGGACTGCAGAGAAGCTTGGGTTGAGAAGAGAAAAAAAGATGTTTCAGATGTCTGTTGCTGTTGTGCACAGCGAGGTGCTTTTAGGTACTTAAGTGTTAATAAATGCTGAAGTGCAGCATCTGGGAGACTTGGCATGGCAAGAGGGCTCAGGATAAGTGACCCAGAGGTTTGCTTGCTCATGGTAGTTGCCTGGATTTGCTGGTTCTGTCCTTGACACTGCCTTCAAGGTTACTCAGGGTTTGCACAGGGTTGCAAATCAAGCTGGCTTTGCACAGCTGGCCAGGCTGTACCCACATGCACAGAATCAGCACATGAGAGATTTTTCTGTTTGCTGCAGGTGCAGTCAAGGAGAAGGTGAGAAAGCGTCCTCAAAAAAACCCTGATGATGACTGCTACCAGTCCTTCAGGGCAAATCCATCAGCGCAGAGGGGGTTACTGCAGAGCAGGCAGCACTACCTCAGCCATGGGAAAATTCCAGCCCTTCTCAACACTTGGGAAACGTGGCCTGACCAGGAAGGAGTCAATGACCTGGCACAAGTCTAAATGTGCACGTGGCACTGAGGGCTGGCACTGGTCAGCTCTGCCAAGGCAACACATTCCTTATAGGAGCAATCTCTGTGGTGCTCCCGGCGCTGGAAGCCAAGAGGCTGCTGTTTATCATGTCAATATTTCCATGTTTGTGCAAGGGTTATTGGACTGAGCTAGAAGGTTGACTTTAACCAACCTGTTGAGGCAGATGGACTTTGTGCTGCTTTGCATAACATCTGCAGGATCTTCAGAAGCCAGAGCAGGCCCCCAGAGGGGTAATTCCCCTTCTCAAGAGATACATTGCGTGGCCAGATGCCTTCCAGCCCTGCTTGCTCTGTGGCTGTAAAGGTTTGAATTCTGTCCAGCACTGAAGCAGAATCACAGAATCATTTCAGTTAGAAAAGACCTTTAAGATCCTGGAGTCCAACCCTTGTCCCAGCACTGCCAGGGCGCCACCAAACCATGGCCCTCAGCACCACCTCTCCAGGGCTTTGAAACCCCTCCAGGGATGGGGGCTCCATTGCTGTCCTGGGCAGCCTGGTTCAGGTCTGCATCTGCATTCCTCTAGCCAGGAGCTGGGTCAAGCAGAAAGCTAAAGTGTGTCAGTGTCTGCTTTGTGGTGAGGTCAATGGACAGGGCTCAGCGGTGGCCTTTGTGTCAAAAAGAAAGCTGGGGACAGACTTCCAAGCAGGGCCTGTTGTGACTGGACAAGGGGTGGTGGTTCCACACTAAAAGAAAGAGATTCAGACTAGATAGAAGACATTTTTTCCACTGAGGGTGGTGAGACCTTGGCCCAGGGTGCCCAGAGAGGTGGGAGATGCCCCATCTCTGGAACCACTGCAGGTCAGGTGGTGTGGGACCCTGAGCTCTAGCTGGGGCTGTCCCTGCTGACTGCAGGAGGGGTTGGACTGGATGACTTGTAAGGACTCTTCCCACCCAAACCAGTCTGGATTCTATGGCAGGGAGGTCCCTTCTAGAAGGACTGATGTGTTCCACATGCAGCTGGAGGAAAGCAGCTGCAGATCCTGTGCACCACAGAGCTTGGCTAAGCAGTAGAAGACCTTCAGCATCCTCTTCACAGAGGTCCAAAGAGACTAACCCCTCCCTACTTTACTGATTTGTAATATATTCTGTGGGCCCCTCCATCACAGGGGCACCCAACAGAGTGGAAGACATTGAGGTGAAGAACGTGGAAAGCTTTCAAACAAGCTATTTAGTGGGCAGAATCAGGATGCAATTTGGGCAGGAGCAGTTGTAAGCCCCTCCAGAAATCCTCCCTGGGACTGTCTCTGAGAGGGGAGCTCTGAAAAAGCAGCTGGAGGAGAAATTGAAGGAAGTCCCTAAAAACTCCAGTACTCATTGCTCTGCTACTTAGAGAACTTCCAGGGACACTCAGGTAGGTACAGAGAACCTCCTGAGCCTTGTACTCAACGTGCAACAGCAGAGGCTTTGTTAGTGTTGCCTGTTTGTGCTTCCACTTGAGTCCTGGGGCTGCAGGCTTTCCTCTGGCAGACACGGGCATGGTGTTTGCTCAAGGTCAGCTCACCAGCCTTAATTCCCCTGGCTCACTGTGCTAATTCTGCCCTGCTAATCACCTTAGAGTCACCTTAAGATGCCCCATGCCAAGGGACATGGGTGTCAGCCACGACTGAAAGATGCCTTTGCTCTTTCTACACCAGAATTGCAGCTGGGGCTGTTAGAGGTGACCTGTCTGTTGCCTTTGATGACCTTCCCCTTTGTCAGGCCACCTGCTGAACTGCAGCTGACAGAACTGATAAGGAATGAAGCACAAACCCAACTTGATGACCTCAGAGGTCTTTTCCAGCCTCGATAGTTCTGTGATTTTGTGGTTCAGTTAAACTGATGGCAGCCAGGTGAGCTTGACAGACAACGTCTCAGGGGGAATTGCAGCAGTGTCTACTGGTTCCACAAGAGGATGGCAGTGGAGCTTTGGGCAGGGGAAGTGTTGAGGACACCCAAAAAGCCTGACAGCCTTTATGCCTAAAGACTCGTGCTGGAGTGTGTCCAGGGAAGGGCCATGAGGATGAGCAGAGGGCTGGAGCTGCTCTGCTCTGAGGACAGACTGAGGGAGTTGGGGCTGTGCAGTCTGGAGAAGAGAAGGCTCCCAGGAGACCTTATTGTGGCCCTCCAGTATCTGAAGGGGGCTACAGGAAAGCTGGGGAGGGACTTTTGAGGATGTCAGGGAGTGATAGGACTGGGGGGAATGGAGCAAAACTAGAAATGGGTAAATTAAAATTGGATGTGAGGAAGAAGTTCTTCCCCATGAGGGTGGTGAGAGACTGGCACAGGTTGCCCAGGGAGGTGGTGGAAGCCTCATCCCTGGAGGTTTTAAGGCCAGGCTGGATGTGGCTCTGAGCAATGTGATCAGTTACGAGGTGTCCCTGCCCGTGGCAGGGGGGTTGGAACTGGCTGAGCCTTGAGGTCACTTCCAACCCTGACAGTTCTGTGATTCTATGATTCTTCTACACTAGGAACACTGACAGAGGGGACAGGAGGACCAAACTTTGTTCATCTAGCACTGAAGTGAAGTGCATGTGCTTGAGAGGAGACTTCATGTTTAACCACTTTGTTTAGGCTGCCTTTGGAGCTCCCCAGTCTTCTGACCAGCCCATTGTATGTCCATGGGTTTCGTGATGCTTCACTCCTGGTTTGCAAAGGAACTCCTGATCTGAGGACTTCTTTGTAGAGTCATGTTCTCACATCCAGGGTTGGATAGAATTCATTTTCACATTCCAACAGAACATGTGGAAAAATTCCTTCCCCCAAAGGGTTGTCAAGGCCTGGCCCAGGCTGCCCAGGGCAGCGGTGGAGTCCCCATCCCTGGAGGGGTTTCAAAGCCCTGGAGATGTGGTGCTGAGGGCCATGGTTTTAGTGGTGACCTGGCAGTGCTGGGTTAAGGGTTGGACTCCAGGATCTTGAAGGTCTCTTCTAACCAAACCAATTCCATGCTTCTATCAGAGAGGAGACTGATGCAACATCTGTCTGCTTTTTATTTCTGGGTTTTCAGTTATGCAGACAGAAATGTTCCTGAAATCAGAATGCTCTGCATTTGAAGGGGCCTTTAAAGACCATCTGGCTCTTGGCTTGCCCCAGGTGAGAGACAGAATCTCCTGCTGCAACATTCAAGCCCAGGCACCTTGTTGTTAGGCAAATGGTTGATTTCCTTGCTTTTGGGATGTGAGAGGAGTCATGCTGCTGGAATGCTGCAACGAACACCGTGGATTTAAAGCCATCCTGCTGATGCCTTGCCCTCTGGTGATGTTGGATTGCATTTCAGTTCCACACCTTACCAACCTGATGTTTCATTTGGGCATTTCATGAGCTCCAGCATGATCAGGAGACAAGAATGAGCAAGGGACTAGAGTTGGTATTGGCAGGAGCACCTTTATTTATGCTCACACTTGATTTCCATCCCTTTTGGGTGATGGAGAGGAATAGGCTTTGCTGCTCCATCAGCTTGGGATAATGAGTAGGACCTAAAGATCTGTTGACTTGCAGAGGGTGATCATTTCAACTCAGAGAGATTGAGGGGAAGATGCTGGTAGGACCAGAGTGAGTTGCTTAGGGATGTGGTCTAACAGTTGTGGACAGGGAGATCATAGAATCACATCGAGTCCAACTGTTAGCCCAGCACCACCAGGGCACCACTAAACCATGCCCCTCAGCACCACATCTACAGCTCTCATAAATACCTCCAGGGATGGTGACTCCACCACTTCCCTGAGCAGCCTGTTCCAGGTCCTGACAATGCTTTGGGTGAAATCATCCAACCTAAACCTCCCCTGGCACAACTTGAGGCTATTTCCTCTTCTCTTACCACTTGTTACTTGGGAAAAGAGATCAACCACCGCCTCACTACAACTGCCTTTCTGGATGTTAGGTTATGGTTGGACTTGATGATTTAAAGGTCTTTTCCAACCAGACAGTTCTCAGAACAGATAGAAGGGAGAGCTGTCTCCAGCTGAGAAACCAACATCACATTCTGCAGATTCAGAGCCCAAATGTACAGCAAGGATTTTCTTTTCTTCCTCCCTCCTTTTCCTCCCTCCTTTTCCTCCCTCCTTTTCCTCCCTCCTTTTCCTCCCTCCTTTTCCTCCCTCCTTTTCCTCCCTCCTTTTCCTCCCTCCTTTTCCTCCCTCCTTTTCTCCCTCCTTTTCCTCCCTCCTTTTCCTCTCTCCATCACTCACACAACTCATCAAAAGAGCTGCTTTCCTCATCCAGGATGTTGTTTGGACAATTTTTGGAGCCATGACATAGGCTTTTGGTAGGAAAGCAGGGAAATGGCACAGACAAGGGCTGACATGCAACCCTTGAAGACTTCCAGTGAAGTAGGTTGTTTTGGGCTGGACCCAAAGGCTGTCAGGTGTTGTAGTTGGATGCATGCACGTGGAGGTTTAAATTGGATATTGGAAGAAACTTCTTCATTGAAAGGGTTTTCAGACATTGGAACAGGCTGCCCAGGGAAGTGGTTGAATCCCCATCCCTAGAGGTGTTGAAAAGAGGCAGAGATGTGGTGCTGAGGGGCATGGTTTAACACTACAGGGTCACAGGATGTTAGGGGTTGGAAGGGACCTCTGGCGATCGAGTCCTACCACCCTGCTGGAGCAGGAGCCTAGAATCCAGCACAGGGCACACAGGAACACATCCAGATGGGGCTTGAAAGTCTCCAGAGAAGGAGCCTCTACAATCTCTCTGGGCAGCCTATTCCAGTGCTCTGTGACCCTCACAGTGAAGAAGTTCCTCCTCATGTTGAGGTGAAACCTCCTGTGCTGTAGTTTATATCTATTGCCCCTTGTCCTATCCCAGGGTGCAGCTGAGCAGAGCCTCTCCCCTCCCTCCTGACCCCCAGCCCTCAGATATTTATAAACATTTATTCAATCCCCTCTCAGTCTTCTCTTCTCCAGACTAATCAGCCCCAGGGCTCTCAGCCTCTCCTCAAAGGGCAGTGCTCCAGTCCCTTCATCATCCTGGTAGCCCTCCCTTGGACTCTCTCGAGTAGATCCCTGTCCCTCCTGTGCTGGGGAGCCCCAAACTGGAGCAGAGTTGGTAGAGTCAGAGAATGCTTTGATATGATAATCTTAAAGGTCTTGTCCAGCTGAAATGATTCTATAATTTCTGCTCTTTTTGCTGCCCACTTTGAAAATGAGGGGGAAATCCCAGAAGAGGAAGCGCAGCCTGGTTCTGATGTTTGGGTCACCGCTTCGCACACCAGAGAGGGGCAGATGTGGGCACGAGATAACTGACTGGCATGAGTCAGGTAAGTAGAGCAGCCACACCCATTGCAGGTGGGATGGCTGCAATCACAAGCAATTTCTGTGATTAATCTCCTCATGGTCGTGCACAAATCCAGCACCTGGCCGATAATTTGCATAGCTGTCTAATTGTGCTAAGGATGAGGCTGCAGGCAAGGGTGGTGCTTGCACCTGAGGATCCTTCTCATTGGTCTGTTTCAGAGAATCACAGAATGGTTTGAGCTGGAGGGGACCTCTAAAGGGTCATCTAGTCCAACCCTCCTGCAGTGGCCAGGGAGATCCCCAACTAGAGCAGGTTGCTCAGAGCCCCAAACAACCTGACCCACAATGGTGCCAGGGATGGGGCAGCTCCCACCTCCCTGGGCAGCCTGGGCTCTCACCACCCTCAGGGTCAAACATTTCTCCCTTCATAGAATCAATAAGGTTGGAAAAGACCTCAAAGATCATTGAGTCCAACCTGCCACCCAAGACCTCATGACTACTAAACCATGGCACCAAGTGCCACATCCAATCCCCTCCTGAACACCTCCAGGGATGGTGACTCCACCACCTCCCTGGGCAGCACATCCCAATGGCTAACAACTCTCTCTGGGAAGAACTTTCTCCTCACCTCCAGCCTAAACTTTCCCTGGCACAGTTTGAGACTGTGTCCTCTTCTGTGTCCTCTTCTCTGCAGTCTGATTCTCCCTCTTTTAGTTTCAAAGCATCACTCCTTGTCCTGCCACAACAGGCCTTGCTCAAAAAGAAAGCTGTCCCCTGCTTTCTTACCTGCACCTGTAAGTACTCCAAGTGCTTGGATTGCCATGGGGAAGGCATTCACCTCCTGGCTTGCTTTTGAAGTCTGGAATTTTGTGTTACTCCCTTCATGCTATCTCTAACCTGACTTTCAAGCAGATGATGATTCTGAGAGTGGAAATCTGAATGAAATCTTTGTCTTCCAAGAGGCAGGCAACTTCCCCATGCCCTGTTCTCTAGGAACTGCAGACAGCCTGGAGAGAAGGACAGTGTAAGTAGGACACAGTGTGGAAAATGTTCCTGTGTTATATAGCAAGCCATGTCAGAGGTTCCAGCCATGTTGTGTAGGGGTACTCAGAGGCTCCAGCTATGTTGTGTTGGGGTACTCAGAGGCTCCAGCTATGTTGTGTTGGGGTACTCAGAGGCTCCAGCTATGTTGTGTTGGGGTACTCAGAGGCTCCAGCTATGTTGTGTTGGGGTACTCAGAGGCTCCAGCTATGTTGTGTTGGTGTACTCAGAGGCTCCAGCTATGTTGTGTTGGGGTACTCAGAGGCTCCAGCTATGTTGTGTTGGGGTACTCAGAGGCTCCAGCAATGCTGTGTTGGTGTACTCAGAGGCTCCAGCTATGTTGTGTTGGTGTACTCAGAGGCTCCAGCTATGTTGTGTTGGTGTACTCAGAGGCTCCAGCTATGTTGTGTTGGTGTACTCAGAGGCTCCAGCTATGTTGTGTTGGGGTACTCAGAGGCTCCAGCCATGCTGGGTTGGGATATTCAGAGATTCCATCTGTGTTGTGCTGGGGTACTCAGAGGTTCTAGCCATGTAGAAGAGCAGAGCAGAATAGAATAGAAATAGAATAGAATAGAATAGAATAGAATAGAATAGAATAGAATAGAATTAACCAGGTTGGAAAAGACCTTTGAGATCATCAAGTATGTAGTGCTGGGGAACTCAGAGGTTCCAGCCATGTAGTGCTGGGGTACTCAGAGGTTCTACCCATGTTGTGGTGGGGTACTCAGAGGTTCCAGCCATGTAGAAGAGCAGAGCAGAATAGAATAGAAATAGAATAGAATAGAAATAGGAATAGAATAGAATAGAATAGAATAGAATAGAATAGAATAGAATAGAATAGAATTAACCAGGTTGGAAAAGACCTTTGAGATCATCAAGTATGTAGTGCTGGGGAACTCAGAGGTTCCAGCCATGGTGTGCTGGGGAACTCAGAGGTTCCAGCCATGTAGTGCTGGGGTACTCAGAGGTTCCAGCCATGTAGTGCTGGGGAACTCAGAGGTTCCAGCCGTGTAGTGCTGGGGTACTCAGAGGTTCCAGCCATGTAGTGCTGGGGAACTCAGAGGTTCCAGCCATGTTGTGTTGGGGTACTCAGAGGTTCTAGCCATGTAGTTGGGGTACCCAGAAGTTCTGGGAACTGTTGGACTCTCCCAGAGGAGGTGGCCAGATGATATATCAGTTTGTGACAGGTTATTTTTGCATAAGGGGTCCTTGTGTTTATTCCAGGGTCAAATAACAGTCCTATGGGGCACCGTAGGATCACGTTCTGGGTTGAGTTCTGTAACCTCATGGAGTGCTTTCTCTGCAGAATGAGTTGACTTTTGAAACAATTAATGTGTACTCTGGAAAAGGGTGGTATTGATTTCAAGTAACAGATAACCACAGAGTGGCCTCCCCAGATATCCTCTTGTCACCTGACCTAGGACAGCCTTTGTGCTTCCCACTCTGTCCATTGCTATGTGCTCCTCTGTCTGGTGATAGGGTTCAAATGGGCTTGTTTGCAAGAATTAGCAGGCTCCCAGTTCTGTTAAAGCCACTGGGCTGACCTATAACCCACTGCTGATGTTGACCTAAAGTCCACTGCTAGTGTTGACCTATAACCTACTGCTGGTGTTGAACTAAACTCCACTGCTGGTGCTGACCTAAAATCCACTGCTGGTGCTGAAATAAACCCAACTGCTGGTGCTGACCTGAAGTCCACTGCTGGTGCTGACCTAAAATCCAGTGCTGGTGTTGAGCTAAACCCAGCTGCTGGTGCTGACCTAACATCCACTGCTGGTGTTGAGCTAAACCCCACTGCTGGTGCTGACCTAAAATCCACTGTTGGTGCTGAGCTAAACCCCACTGCTGGTGCTAACCTAAAATGCACTGTTGGTGTTGAGCTACAACCCCACTGCTGGTGCTGACCTAAGATCCACTGCTGGTTTTGAGCTAAACCCCACTGCTGGTGCTAACCTAAATCCACTGCTGGTTTTGAGCTAAACCCAGCTGCTCGTGCTGACCTAAAATCCAGTGCTGGTGTTGAGCTAAACCCCACTGCTGGTGCTGACCTAAAATCCAGTGCTGGTGGTGAGCTAAACTCCACTGCTGGTGCTAACCTAAAATCTAGTGCTGGTGTTGAGCTAAACCCCACTGCTGATGCTGACCTAAGATCCACTGCTGGTGCTGACCTAAAATCCACTGTTGGTGTTGAGCTAAACCCCACTGCTGGTGCTAACCTAAAATCCACTGCTGGTTTTGAGCTAAACCTAGCTGCTGGTGCTGACCTAAAATCCAGTGCTGGTGTTGAGCTAAACCCCACTGCTGGTGCTGACCTAAAATCCAGTGCTGGTGTCGAGCTAAACCCCACTGCTGGTGCTAACCTAAAATCTAGTGCTGGTGTTGAGCTAAACCCCACTGCTGGTGCTGACCTAAGATCCACTGCTGGTGCTGACCTAAAATCCACTGTTGGTGTTGAGCTAAACCCCACTGCTGGTGCTAACCTAAAATCCAGTGCTGGTTTTGAGCTAAACCCAGCTGCTGGTGCTGACCTAAAATCCAGTGCTGGTGTTGAGCTAAACCCCACTGCTGGTGCTGACCTAAAATCCAGTGCTGGTGTTGAGCTAAACCCCACTGCTGGTGCTGACCTAAAATCCAGTGCTGGTGTTGAGCTAAACCCCACTGCTCGTGCTGACCTAAAATCCAGTGCTGGTGGTGAGCTAAACTCCACTGCTGGTGCTAACCTAAAATCTAGTGCTGGTGTTGAGCTAAACCCCACTGCTGGTGCTGACCTAAAATCCACTGCTGGTGCTGACCTAAAATCCACTGCTGGTGCTGACCTAAAATCCACTGCTGGTGTTGAGCTAAACCCAGCTGCTGGTGCTGACCTAAAATCCACTGCTGGTGTTGAGCTAAACCCAGCTGCTGGTGCTGACCTAAAATCCACTGCTGGTGCTGACCTAAAATCCACTGCTGGTGTTGAGCTAAACCCAGCTGCTGGTGCTGACCTAACATCCACTGCTGGTGCTGACCTGAAGTCCACAGCTCGTGTAGACCTAAAGCCCACTAAACATCGGATCAAGTGGTTGGTGAGAAAAGCTCCTGCAGGCTTCTCACCATGCTTGTGGATGAGCCATGAAAGGGCAGAAAATTGAGTTTTAGAGAAACTGGAAGAAGCTTTTTATGGAAGTTTTCACATCAGTTTTGCTCTTAGTTGCCTCCCTGTGTGAATTTGAATGGCCAAGAACATATTTTGTACTTTAATTTCCATCGGTGCTTGTGCCCAAGATGAGGGTAAGCAGTGCCCCTGTGCCTGGGCTGTGTGAAGGCTGATAAAGAAATCCATCTGTACTACAACAACTTTCTCCTCATGTTTGAATGGAACTTCCACTTGCTCTGACATCTGTGAGGAGAGGCTGAGGGAGCTGGGGTTGTTTAGCCTGGAGAAGAGGAGGCTCAGGGGAGACCTTATTGCTGTCTACAACTACCTGAAGGGAGGCCCCCTGAAGGGGGTTGGTCTCTTCTCCCAGGCAACCAGCACCAGAACAAGAGGACACAGTCTAAAGCTGCACCAGGGGAAGTTTAGGCTGGAGGTGAGGAGGAAGTTCTTCACAGAGAGAGTTGCTAGCCATTGGAATGGGCTGCCCAGGGAGGTGGTGGAGTCACCATCCCTGGAGGTGATTGGATGTGGCACTTGGCGCCATGGTTTAGTCATGAGGTCTGTGGTGACAGTTTGGGCTTGATGATCTTTGAGGTCTGTTCCAACCTTGGTGATACTGTGATAAAAATAATTTCACTAATTCCACACTGTGAAGTAGGGAAAGGACTCACCACAACCACCAGCCAGTAGCTCCTCTGGAAAAGACCACAGGAGTAACAAGGGAAGCCAGAATCAGCAAGTCTGAACCCAAACCCTTTTTCTAGAGTTTGCTTCCACAGTGTTCTTTGTTTGGGATCTGAGTTTGAACTGATAAGACCAGCAATTACAAGACTAAAGCTGAGATTCAGACATGAATCACCCTTTGTCATCTGAGCAACCTGCTCTAGTTGCAGATGTCCCTGCTGACTGCAGGGGGGTTGGACTAGATGACTGCTAAAGATCCTTTCCAACCCAAACCATTCTGTGGTTCTATAATTTATGCCAAATCCTATTCTGACTCCTTAAGAATTCTGAATTTGGATGTACAGACTTGATCCTTGGAATAGGTTGCCCAGGGAGGTGGTGGGGTCGCTGCCCCTGGAGGTGTTCAAGGAGCATGCAGGCATGGCACTTTGGGACATGGTTTAATGGCCATGGTGGTGTGAGGTTGAGGGTTGGATTCAATGGTCTTAGAAGTCTTTTCCAAAACAATTCTATGATTCTATCTTACAGCCAGGCCAGATGGTGACATTCACAACCCTAGAAATATCCTAGCTGGCTTGGTTGACTTCTTCATGCTACCTGCTGGTTGCTTTGTATCATGGAAGGGGCTCTGAGAGGAAAGAAATCCCTTGAGCACTGCAGCAAACCTGGATCATAGAATAGAATCATAGAATCAATAAGGTTGGAAAAGACCTCAAAGATCATCAAGTCCAACCTGCCACCCAAGACCTCATGACTACTAAACCATGGCACCAAGTGCCATGTCCAATCCCCTCTTGAACACCTCCAGGGTTGGTGACTCCCACCACCTCCCTGGGCAGCACATTCCAATGGCGAATGACTCTCTCTGGGGAAGAACTTTCTCCTCACCTCCAGCCTAAACCTCCCCTGGCACAGCTTGAGACTGTGTCCTCTTGTTCTGGTGCTGGTTGCCTGGGAGAAGAGACCAGCCCCCACCTGGCTACAACCTCCCTTCAGGCAGTTGTAGACAGCAAAAAGGTCTCCTCTGAGCCTCCTCTTCTCCAGGCTAAGCAACCCCAGCTCCCTCAGCCTCTCCTTGTAGGACTTGTGCTGGAGGCCTCTCCCCAGCCTCGTTGCCCTTCTCTGGACATGTTCAAGAGTCTCAATGTCCTTCTTAAATTGAGGGGCCCAGAACTGGACACAGGACTCAAGGTGTAGCCTAACCAGTGCTGAGTACAGGGCACAATGACTTCCCTGCTCCTGCTGGCCACACTATTCTTGATGCAGGTCAGGATGCCATTGGCTTTCTTGGTCACCTGGGCACACTGCTGGCTCATGTTCAGCTGGCTGTCAACCACTACCCCTAGGTCCCTTTCTTCCTGGCTGTTCTTCAGCCACTCTGACCCCAGCCTGTAGCTCTGCACAGGGTGGTTGTGGCCAAAGTGCAGCACCCGGCACTTGGACTTGTTGAATGCCATCCTGTTGGCCTCTGCCCATCTGTCCAGCCTGTCAAAGTCCCTCTGGAGAGCCCTTCTACCCTCTAACTGATCAACACCTGCTCCCAACTTGGTGTCATCTGCAAATTTACTGATGACTGACTCAACCCCCTCATCCAGCTCATCAATGAAGATATTGAACAGGATGGGGCCCAGCACTGATCCCTGGTGGGGATGTGACTTGAAAAAACAACCACCACACCCAGCACTTTCATGGTCAACAAATAGTTATGATTTTTATTGAGCAGTAGAACACACAAGGAGAAAAAAAAAGAGTTCTTTTTGAGTTACTGAAATACTTTGTTTTTAAGTAGGAAATAATCAGGAGCTGCCCTACAAAGGATGGGGTTGGACTAGATGATCTCCAGAGGTCCCTTCCAACCCCTTCCATCCTGTGGTTCTGTGCCTGTGGGTTTGGTGTTCCAACAGCTCCCTAGAAAACATTTGGGATGTTAGGGCTTTGTTAGGAAGGCTTTCTTAGGAAAGCATCTACTAGAAAAGGCCATGGCTTGGCCATGGCAGCTTGTTACAGAAAGAAAAGGATTTCTTTGCCCTACTGAAGGCCTGAAGTCCAACCAGTGTGATCAGCCCCTGTAGCAAGGAGCGATGCTGCCTGGAGATATATCCTGATCAGGCTCTGCTGGTGCTTGGAGCCTCCCAAGCTCTATTTCAGTAAGCAGTTGGCTTCTTACACTCCCCAAATCCATGCTTAAAGTAAAAACCTTGGTGTTTAAATCCTCCTATTCACATTGTGCCTCTGCCTGGAAACATGGGGTGAGATTTCCTGCTAGGTGACAGCTGACACCGACCCATGGCCCTTGGTGGAGTTAATTTTGATTGCTGAAGGTCTGGGCTGCAGCTTGCACCTACTTTAGCCAGAGTGCAGGAGAGGCAGGTGCTTTGCAGAGCACTCTGTGTGTTAGCCCTGGACTGTCCCTGCTCTCACAGCTGGGGGAGGGTGAGCTCAGTGCAAGATCCACCTCACCATGAGGCAGGATGCTGTCAGCCTCTGCTATCTCCTCAGTGCCTGAGCTCTGCTCTTTCTTGCCTCATGCTCCAAATCGTGTATTGTATTGTATTGTATTAAATACTGGAACAGGTTGCCCAGGGATGTAGTGGAGGCCCCATCCTAGGAGACGTTCAAGGTCAAACTTGCTGGGGCCCTGAGCAACCTACTCTAGTTGGAGATGTCCCTGTTGAGTGCAGTGAGCTTGGATAAGATGACCTTTGAAGATGACCCTTCCAGCCTGAAGCATTTTGTGATTCTGTGGTTCTGTGTCTCCTGCAGAAGCAGTTGTCCAGGCAGCTACTAGTGATGAGTGGGAGACTGCATGGCACCTGATTTCAAGTTGCTTTTCTTCTCCCTCCATCCCCTTGCTGCATTTCCTCCTGCTCTGTCACACATCCCTCGCCAGCCTGTTCCTTTCCCAGGTCTCCCATCCCTGTACTTCTCCTCCCCAGACACCTGTCCATCTCCATCCTGCCCAGAAGCTTCTCTTGCCTTCACTGCACGTGATTCAGTTAATGTCTTTCCCTGCCAAGGGCTTTTGACTGTATTGTTCCTCCAGCTTCTCCTCCAGTCCCTGCTGACAAGCAACAGGAGAGAAGCAAAGCCACTCCTTTCCTGCCTATTGTTTCATTATCTGCCCTGAAACAAACTCATGGCCCCTCTCTCGGTTGCCAAGTGCTTATGTAGCCAGTGATGTGGTTTGGCTGGGTTAGACAAACCCTGGCAGGCTCCCAGCATGTCTTGTTTTGAGTGTGTGTGTGTGTTTGTGTCTCGTTACAGCACAACTGAATGATCTTTATCAAGAGCCAAAGTGGCCAAGGTTTCACCTCATTATTTGCAGCAAAACTGGTTAGCTGTGGGCCTCAGAGAGCTGGGCAAAACTGTGCTCAAATTGCAGTGTTTGGACCATTTTTGATGGCTTGTGGTGACCTGTGAAGGGATGCTCAGCTCTGATGGATGGCTGCTGCTTTCTTTGCCCAGCTTGGAGACAAAGCCAAGCGAGGTCATGGGAAGTTTACATCCACCAAACTCTGCAGTTTTAGTGGAACCTCTGGAACATCTCCTGTAAACCTGGTTTCACCTGGGTGCTACTTAAAACTACAACAGCGCCGACTGCTCCAGACTTCCACAGCGCTTCACCAGGGATCTGTTCGACCTACTCCAGTTACAGGATGGAGAGCAACTACATCAAGGCACCTATGAAACAGCCTGAATTCCAAGATAAGAGGGCTGGGATTTTTTTTGGAGGGAGGGGAAGACACTATACAAACCAGAGAGGCTTTGCCTGTGAAAGCAGCCAGCACCTGAACTTTCACCAGACAAACTTCTTGCACGTGTAATCACAAGAAAACCCACAGCTAATTACAAAGGCTTGGTGACCAGCTCTTTGCAGAACATCACTTCCATTACTGCAAGTGTTTCAAGTAAGACTGGATGAGGCACTTACTGCCATGGTTGAGTTGATTAGATGGTGCTGGGTGATAGGTTGGACCTGATGGTCTCGAAGGTCTTTTCCAACCTGGTTAATGCTGTATTCTGTTTTTCTCTTGCAAGAGCAAGGACAAGGCATGACACTTGGAAACCCATTCTGACTATTTCATTGCACAGTTTTTATTGCTGGATTTGAGCCACTGGACATTTTTCATGAGAAGGGGCTTGGTTTTTATCTCCTCCCTCCCCTCTCCCTCCCCCCTGGGTTTGAAAGAAGCAAGTAGTTGTGGAATGTTTAATGACAAGATCTCTCCTGTCCCTCCTTTCCTCCCTTTGGTATCTTGTGCTAAGCTCTTGAGGAAAAAAAAAGAGATCACCCATTTGCCTAAGTCTTTCCCTTGTAGATGGTTGCAGTTTGGTTGCTCTCCTTGAATGTTTCAGGTTCCTTCAGGCATCATCAGGAGTAGCTTCTGTCTCTGAGGCCAGGCTGCTCTGTTGGCAGTACTTTGGGTTTGCAGTAGAAAACCAGCTCCTTGCAGCAGCCTGGTCAGTGCTGAAGAGCTGCTAAAGCAGGACTGGTGTTTACCTGGGCTGAGCTACCAGCTTTCTGCAGTTCCTCTAGGTGTCAAAAAGCAAACAGGTTCCCAAGAAGAAAGGAAGAGAGGGGGCAGCACTAAGGAGGAAGAGGCTTCAGTAATGAGAAAATATTTGCTCTGGAAATAAGAACTGGAGGGGTGAAAAAAAAAAGGAGCTGTCAGAGGAAGAAGCTGAATATTTAGGACACTGCACTGCTGCTGCTGCTGTTGTGCTTGTGACCATCTTTGCTGGAGCAGAAACAGGCAGATACATTGAAGGAGTCAGAAAGAGATGCAGATATTAAGGCAATCTTGACATTATTAGCCCCAATCCCAGGCTAGCTTGCTGCTGCCTGTCTGGGAAGTTCCAGCATCCAGAAGGATGTTACTGTTTGTGCTATTAGAGCTCAACTCTAATCTTTGCTCAAAGTCTGATAGAGCTTCAGTCACTGGTTTCCATCCTAACTATTCCTTGTGATACTCAGGTGGGGTGGGCAAGAACACCAGAATAAGCCTTTGACAAATCTTAAGTACTACTAGCTAATGAATTTTCCATCTGTAAGCAAAGATCTAATCCCATCTTCTCCTCCAAAGAGGGCAGGAGGGGGTTCCAGTTATCTTTAGAAGTGGTTTGCCACAGTCCTGGAATTGTGTCTGGTGGTGATGCACCTTGCTGAGCTTGTGAGGATTCAAGGGTTTGAAAGAGAAGATCCAGTTTCAGAGCTGAGCAAAGTAAGGAGGTGTGCAAGGTCGTTGCCTAATAGCTGGAGTATCTCTACTGGGTGTTTTGAGTGAGCAAGAAGACAGCTGTTGGAACTGGAAATTGCTCTTGGAACCATGGCCCTTTATCATAACCCAGTTGGCCTACAGCTGGATGGAAAGCCCTGGATTTATTTGGGATCAGGCTGCCTGTTTGAGAAGCCCCTGGAAGCTGTTCAACCACATCTCCTGGTGAGCCATTCCTGGGCATTGCTAATTAGGCACTGAGCAGGAAATAGAGTTTTAGATAACTTGTCAGAGGGCTCTCCAGAAGGATTCACATTGCAAGCACAACCTGATCAGTTCTGTTCTCAGCTGCCTCCCTGAGGTCCAGGTTGGATGGTTGGGCAGCTCCTCCTTTTTGCAGGGAGACTTAGCTTCCTTCGCTGATTGTTTCCAAGGGAAGGGTAAACAGTGCCATTGCTCCTGGCCTCTGACAAGCAGAAGAAGGCTTGGTATCTGCCAGGCATGTGTAGACAGGCAGAACCCTGTGTTTCTGCAGCACCCAGTGAAAAGCCCATTTGGGATTACCCCGGAGCACTCATGGGCAATTAGTAAGCTTTGCTTATGTGACTTACTGTGGCCCTTTGTGTACTGACAACCATAATCCTGTGCCTGCCAGACCTGTTGCTCATTAATGTGAAAATAGACCCTCTCCTAAAGGAGGCATTGTGCTGTAGAAGCCCCAAGATCTTCCACAGACCCCTGGAAATAGGGGCTGGCCATAAAGATACAGCTAAATAACCTGCTGAGAGGTGGTTAGAGGTTAGTTGTGCAGAATCAGTATCACAGCTTTTGCTACAGGGATGCTATGACTAGAGAAAGGAAGGAGGGAGAGGAAGGAGGCTCTGGGCAGGGCTGAAAGCCACATCATGTTATAGCAGCTGGGATGTGATTCCTGCAGGCAGGGGCTGATGGGGATCACAGCCCTCCTGAGCTCCCCATGATGATGGGCATCATGAATTGTGCTATTTTTTCCCTTGATAGTGAAATCAAACTGTGCTGGGCTCCTCTTTTACACAAACAGGGGGAAGAGGGAGAGGCATAAACCGACTGGGCTGTCCTTGGACTGCAGATACTGAAGCTTAACAACACCTTTATGTCTGTCAGTTAGAGTCGTGGGTAGTTTAGGTAGAATCAGAATGAATCTTGTGCAGAGAAGGTTAAGGTCAGCTATTAACTCCCCTTTTAAAAACACTCCTTCTCTCCACCCTCTCCCAGCCTTCTCTCTTGTGCAATACTGGCCTCAATTATCCTCTGAAGCACATTTAAGATCTGTCTGGATTAAACAGGTCACCTGAGCCCCCTCCCCCAGCAGCAGTTGATAAGATGGGAAACTCCCTTCCAACTGTGCTTGTAGATGTAGACTGCAATCTGAGAGTAAAAGACACGTCTGTGATTTCCCCCCCACGCACCCCCCATCCCTCCCAATCACTCACACCTCCCCATTAAGATTCATGTTCACTTGTGGAGGTAAGCATCCAGCCATAGATATCCAGATTTCTTTAGGGACCTGGGGAACAAAACCAAAGAGAAGTTTGGTTGCCACATGAATCTCGCCTTGGTCATTTTTATCCTGCTCCTCAGTTTCAATATGAATCCTCAGGACATAGAATGCTTTAGGTTGGAAGGGACCTTTAAAGCTCATCTAATCCAACATTCCCCCCCCCCCCCCCCCCAGAAAGCAGGGACATTTGCAACTAGATCAGGTTGCTCAGAGCCTCAACCAACCTGACCTGGAATGGTTCCAGGAATGAGGAATCTACCAACATAGAATACAATAGAATACACCAGGTTGGAAGAGACCTTCAAGATCATTGCGTCCAACCCATCAACCAATCCAACACCACCTAATCAATTAAACCATGGCACCAAGCACCCCATCAAGTCTCCAACTGAATGTCTTTCTCCATTGAATGTCTTTCCCCAGTACAGCAAGAGGAGCAGCAAAAGGAGCTACCTGTTCTGTTCCTTTGACCCCCCCAAAGTGACCAGTTTGAGATTCTAGTGAGCAAGAACTTCACCTGATGCCCCCCACATCGTTTGTAGTCCCTCTGGCCTGGCCCTCAAGTCCAGGTTGGGACAAGGCCTTGAGCAACCTGGTCTAGTGGAAGGTGTCCCTGCCTATGACAGGGGGGTTGGAACTAGATGATATTTAAGTTCCCTTCTGAACCAAACCATTCTACGAGTCTATGAATGAACAGCAGAGCAGAGCTGCCTGGCTCACCACATTAAACCTCTGAAGGATTTTCCCCACCTCCACCCTAGGTATTCTCCTGGAGAATTGCACATCTGCATTAGCTCTGCAAATACTATGGAGCAGATCTCAGCTGGTTTGGGATGCAAAATTCCTCTGATAAACAGAATGCAGACAGGAAATTCAGTTTGGTGTGGTTACTGGCAGATCCTCCTATTGAGAGGGCAAATTGTTGCTTAAATGGTTTCTGAGAAGTCATGTAGGGAGGTAGGCTCTGTATGGTGGGCTGCTGGGCATTACACCTCCCCCCACCCCCAAGGTCTCAGTGTTCCTAACTGCAGAAAAGGACCAAAGGAAGGTTTGAAATGGTTTTTTAGCCCTTCTGCGTGTTGGAGCCAATCTACTGACATTTACATTGGCTTAGAATGGTTTGAGTGTGGAGATCCCTAGCCTGCAGAATACTTTCTCATGTTCACTGTCATGAATTATTCCCCTTGGAGTAACTGAGGAGGAAACATTAACCTGGAGCCTGCCTGGCAAGGACTATTAGACCAGGCTTCCACTATGCCTATAGGGAACAGCCCTTTGCTGCTGGCAGGTCTCAAATGGGAACCAGCACGGGCTGTAACCTGAGTCATTCCCCTTTGATTGATCTCAGTTTGCAGCCTGAAGATGTGCTGCCAGCTCCTGAAAGCCAGAGCCATAAGCTGTCAGAGCAGTGTGTCCAAAGGTACTATGAGTAAGGTCCCTAAGAGATGGGGTTGGTACCCATCTACATGCCAAGCATTCAGTACTTTGACAGCAGAAGCTGCTCTGGGGGACAGTTGTCTCTTGCCCCATGATGTAGGGAAGCAGCTTCCCAGCTGTTGTCACAAAGTCCACTAAGCCAGGGGCGTTGTGCCATTTCTGCTGTGGCTCAGCATTGCTGCAGGTGTTCCTTTGCCTCCGCCATACGAAGATTATTAGCCTAGAGGCTCCAGACCACAACCTATAACTGGGGATGTCTGGAGGGTCTACAGTGTCCTGAATTCTCTGTTACAGAAAGCACAGGATGTCCATGGAACAATAAGTTGCAAGCTGCAGATGGTGCTTGAAGGACCTTACCCAACAATGTCTACGAATGCTTTTCCAAGAGGCTTCTCTTCATACTGGACTCCATACTTGGCACATAAAGACTTCACCAAAGGTTTCACCTTCCAGAAATTGTGCCGTGGCATTGTTGGAAACAGGCTGGAATGGAAAAAGAGAAAACAAAGCTGAGAAAGCTCAAGAGACCAACCCCAAGGGATGGGCATCTCTCCCTGCCTCCTCACAGGGGCTCATTATTGATGCCTTCTCCTCAAGCTGTGCAAGCAGACAGAAGCAGCACAGAGAGACAGGCATGCTTTACAGTCCTCTGTTTCAAGGAGGCTTGTGGAAACCAAATGCTTTGGTTCTTTGGCCACTCTGCCATGCCTCAAAACAAAGCTGTGTTCAAGCAAGCCAAGGAAAGTCACTCTGTGCCAGAGAGGACACCACAAGCGCTGCAATGTAAGGGAAGTAGGAGTGAGGAGCCAACTGCAGCCTGGTGAGATGGCTGCCCATTTCCTCTGGGCAATAATAATTGCTTCTTCCAAACTGAAGTCCTAGTGACCCCCTTTCCCACCTCTGGAAGCTCATGGAGTAGAGAAGCAGGTGAAGGAGCATTTGGGATCACCTTGCCCCGTACTGTTTGATGGAGATTTCCAAAGTGGACTTCTAAACCAGACATCTCTACCCTAAAAGCTGTCTCTTCTACATCTTGTGTTGTTACTGGTGACAGACTGTGGCCCCAAAACCTGGTACCCAGAAGTGTCCACAGTCCCACACAGCTGTCACAGGCTATGCAGCACTGAAGTGCTTCAGGGGAGAGGAGAGTTCTGAAGCGGATGCTCAAGTTCAAGTAGTTAGCTTAGGACTTGAGTCCACAGCTGTTGTAAGTGGTAGATATACAATACAATACAATAAAACCAGGTTGGAAGAGACCTTCAAGATCATCGTGTCCAACCTACCAACCAATCCAACCCACCAACCAATCCAACCCACCCAAACAACTAGATCATGGCACCAAGCACCCCATCAAGTCTCCTCCTGAACACCTCCAATAATGGTGACTCCACCACCTCCCCAGGCAGACCATTCCAGTGGGCAATCACTCTCTCTGTATAGAACTTCCTCCTAACATCCAGCCTAAACCTCCCCTGGCGCAGCTTGAGACTGTGTCCTCTTGTTCTGGTGCTGCCTGCCTGGCAGAAGAGACCAACCTCTGCTTGTCTACAACCTCCCTTCAGGTAGTTGCAGAGAGCAATAAGGTCATCCCTGAGCCTCCTCTTCTCCAGGCTAAGCAACCCCAGCTCCCTCAGCCTCTCCTCATAGGGCTTGTGTTCCAAACCCCTCGCCAGCTTTGTTGCCCTTCTCTGGACACATTCCAGCAAGTCAACATCTTTCCTAAACTGAGGGGCCCAGAACTGGACACAGGACTCCAGGTGTGGCCTAACCAGTGCAGTGTACAGGGGCAGAATGACCTCCCTGCTCCTGCTGGCCACACTGCTCCTGATGCAGGCCAGGATGCCATTGGCCCTCTTGGCTGCCTGGGCACACTGCAGGCTCATGTTCAGCCTCCCATCAACCAGAACCCCCAGGTCCCTCTCTGCCTGGCTGCTCTCCAGCCACTCTGACCCCAGCCTGTAGCACTGCCTGGGGTTGTTGTGGCCAATGTGCAGAACCTGGCACTTGGATGTGTTCAATCTCCTGCCCTTGGCCTCTGCCCATCTGTCCAGCCTGTCGAGGTCCCTCTGCAAAGCCTCTCTGCCTCCCTCCGCAGATCAACTCCTGCCCCCAGCTTGGTGTCGTCCGCAAATTTACTGATGAGGGACTCGATGCCCTCATCCAGATCATCAATAAAGATGTTGAAGAGCATGGGGCCCAGCACTGATCCTTGGGGCACACCACTAGTGACAGGCCGCCAGCTGGATGTGGCACCATTCACCACCACTCTCTGGGCTCAGCCCTCCAGCATATGTACCAGCAACTGCTAATTAACCCCCAAATCAAAGCTGTGTGAGAGAGAGGTGCCTGTAGTAGCAGCTGACTATGATCCCCCAGCAGCATGCGACTCTGCTTGGCATACAGTAGTGCTCCAAAGATCCTGCCCCATCCCACACGTGCGCTGTTAGCAGACTTTCCTTCCCCTCAAGCCCAGGGCTGTGAGCAGCTGGTCATGGCCAAACAGTTCTGGGCCCATACTCACTGGTGCTCAATTTGAAAATTCAGGTGGCCGGTGAACCAGTCGTTGAAAAAGGACTGCTCCACGTTGCAGGTGGCTGCCATCTGGGAAGGCAAAGAAAGCAGCTGTGAAGCATCACCCTAACAGCAGAATGGAGCTCCTCTGGCCTGGGGCAGGGGCAGAGATGTGTCCTCCCACACCACTGAGCTGACAGAGCTGTCAAGCTAATTACAGAAGGTTTGACTTTCATGTCTTGTTTCAGCATTGCTGGCTCTGGGGAGAACATCTTTATGACAGAACATGGACAGAGACCATACACTAGTGCCTGGAGAGGAATGTTTTGAGTAGATTTCTGAACCCCTTTGGGTGAATCAGGGGCATTCTTTCCTCTCCAGTTACCTGTGAGCTAAGCCAGTCTCTGTGCTTCTCGCTGTCGATTTCCATCGGGATGTGATTCATCTGGGTGACCCACACAAACCAGTGACTCTCCAGAAACCTTCACAAACAACAGGCAGAGAGCATGACAATTGGTATTGGAGACTGGGGTATGAGGTCAATAGGGTGGGATTGAGCAGCTGGAGATCACAGGATCCCAGGATGTTAGGGGTTGGAAGGGACCTCCAGAGATCATCGAGTTCAACCCTCCTGCCGGAGCAGGAGCACAGAATCCAGCACAGGGCACACAGGAGCACATCCAGATGGGGCTTGGAAATCTCCAAGGAGAAGGAGACTCCACAACCTCTCTGGGCAGCCTGTTTCAGAGCTCTGGGACCCTCACAGTGAAGACATTCCTCCTCATGTTGAGGTGGAACCTCCTGTGCTGTAGTTTATATCTATTGGAGGTGTTCAAGAGGGGATTGGACGTGGCACTTGGTGCCATGGTCTAGTAGTCATGAGGTCTTGGGTGACAGGTTGGACTTGACAGTCTTTGAGGTCTTTTCCAACCTCATAATTCTATGATTCTATTGCCCCTTGTCCTACCACAGGGAGCAAGTGAGCAGAGCCTGTCCCCTCCTCCTGACCCCCAGCCTTCAGATATTTATAACATTTATTCAATCCCCTCAGTCTTCTCCTCTCCAGGCTAAACAGCCCCAGGGCTCTCAGCCTCTCCTCCTAGAGCAGTGTTCCAGTCCCTTCATCATCCTAGTGGCAGCCTGTGAGGAAAGCATTGCTCTGAGATTCTGAAGTACTCTCTGGAGACCAGAGATGGGATCCTGGGATGAATTTCTCTTCCCTCTAACCTATATAGAGGTTACACCTCTGGGACTAATGCAGTTATGAACAGGACATCCTACTGAGCTAGACCTCTCCTCAGAAGTGGGTGCCCTCTCATGCTACTTTTGGTCAATAAAGGTGATCTCCATGGAGAGACTTAGATGTCTCTTGATGAGGTAGCTGTCCAGAAGCAGCCTTGTTCTAGTCTTTAAACTGGGGATTTGTTTTCTGAAAGAGCAGATGCTCTGAATTTGCAATTTTGCCTTTGTTGCACTTTCAGCTTAATCAAAATACAGAAGTTTGAGGGGAAAAAAGAGGGGGGGGGAGGGTTATTATAAGGGGAGGGGGGTGGGGGGGGGTGTTCACCTTGATTTCAGACCAGAAACGTTGGCAAGGCACTTACAGAAAGCTTTGGATCTCCTCTTTTTTTTAGGTCTGAGGTGTTTGGAAACAATGAAACTGAGGTCATGAGCTGTGACATTAAATTTTGTGGAGGTAAAAACTGGGGGATTTTGTTGTTGGGTTTGTTTTTTCTTTTTCTCTTGCTGCTTCTTTTTCCTCAAACCTCTCCCCCCACCCCAACCCCTTTTTTTTTTTTTTTTTTTCTTTTAGAAATTGTTTTTTTTTCACTGTGACAGAATATTTGCTTTAAACTACTTTGAGGGTGCTGGAGCCAGGAGCAGGCTGCCCAGAGAGGTTGTGGAATCTTCTTCTCTGGAGAGATTCCAACCTCTCTCCCACCCTGGATGTTGCAGTCCTGGGCAAGCAGCTGTGGTTGCCCTGCTTTAGCAGAGGGGTTGGACTGGATGGTCTCCTGAGGTACCTTCCAACCCTACTATGCTGGGATCCTGGATTATATGTAATGTTGATTGTGGACTAAACATCACCCTTTGGTACCAGACAGAGCCCAGGTCATGCATCTTCCACAGTGGGATAAGTGGTGAGCAAAGCTTGTACAGTGCTCAGGAGGGTTCAAGCTGGGAAGAAAGTGGCCTGAGGCACTCTGGAAGGGTCCAACCTTGCCCCAAAGTAGGAAAAATATGCATCAATGTGTGGTATTGGACAGAGTGTGAGGAAAGGAATGAGGAAAGAGAGGAGAATCCTGGCTGGCCCATCAGCCAGGGAGACTGAATGAGCTGGGGCTGTTTAGTTTGGAAAAGAGGAGGCTGAGGGGAGACCTCATTGCTCTTCGCAGCTGCCTGAAAGGATGTTGTAGAGAAGCTGGTGTGCTCTCTTCTCACGGTGATAGAGCAAGAGGCAATGGCCTCAAGCTATGACTGGGTAGATTTAGCCTGGACATTAGGGAATATTTTTTCCCAGCAAGAGTGGTCAGGCCTTGGAATGTGCTGCCCAGGGAGGTGGTGGAGTCACCAAGCCTGGATGTGTTTAAAGGTGGTTTGGATGTGGTGCCTGGGGATATGCTAGGGGTGAACCTTGTAGAGCAGGGCTGTCGGTTGGACTTGGTGATCCTGAGGGCCTTTTCCACCTGATAGTTTCTGTGATTCTGTGAGCAGAGGACAGAAGAAGATGC
>CM037647.1:13937589-14043512 GCA_015227895.2 Colaptes auratus | reverse complement strand
GGGTTCCCAAGGTGCCAGGACTAAGCTTTCAGTCCTTGTACCCTTCAGTGGCTTGGAGGGCTCAATGTGCAGGGGCAGCAAGAGGTGGGCAGCAGCTGGCAGGGGATGGCCAGTGATGGGCTGGGGGGGGGCAGCAGCTGGCAGGGGATGGCCAGTGATGGGCTGGGGGGGGGCAGCAGTTGGCAGGGGATGGCCAGTGATGGGCTGGGGGGGGGCAGCAGCTGGCAGGGGATGCCAGTAGATGGTCTGGGGGGGGCAGCAGCTGGCAGGGGATGGCCAGTGATGGGCTGGGGGGGCAGCAGCTGGCAGGGATGGCCAGTGATGGGCTGGGGGGGGCAGCAGTTGGCAGGAGATGGCCAGTGATGGGCTGGGGGTGGGCGGCACCCAACTTGGGGGATGCTAGCAGCGAGCAGGAGTAGGCTTGAGCCTAGCAAAGCTTGGTCAGCGCCCAGCAGGGAGCAGGTGGCAGCCAGGGGAGGTGGGCCCGCGGGGGCAGGGGTGGGCAGCGAGCCCGGGGCTGGGCACCCAGGCGGGGCACACTCACGTCGCACTGCAGCACGAACTGCTTGCCCCCCCGCATGCGGAGCAGGATGCACCTGCGCTCCTTCACCTGCGTCTCCTCCACCGAGTCGATCTCCTCCATGGTCAGCAGGGACTGCTGCAGGCAGAGCCTCAGCCCTGCCCCTGGGCACCCCCCAGCGTGTGCCCCTGTGCCCCTCACTCACAGTGCCGTGCCCGCTTCTGCCCATCCCTCCCTCTCCTTTATGCCCGTCGCATCCTGCTTTGTGCCCCTTGTGCCCGCCTCTGTGCTCCCCAGAGCCCACTGTGTCCCCTGCATCCCACTCTGTGCCCCTGTGTTCTCTGTGCCCTCTATACCCCACTTTGTGCCCCCATATCTGCTTCTCTGGTCCCCATGCCCCCATTGGTGCCCTCATACCCCAGTCTGTGCCCTCCATATCCCCCCTTCACGGCCTCATACTCCCCTCTGTCCCCCCCATATACCCCTTTGTGCCCCTCACATAGCCCTCTGTGCCCCTTGTATGCCCCTTTGTGCCCTTCACACCCCTATGTGCCCTCCTCCTCCCCTTTGTGCCCCTCATATCCCTCTCTGTGCCCACTCTGATGTCTGCCAGCAGCACGGTGTGCCCGCCCAGTGCCCGCCCAGTGCCCCCCTTACCGGTGACTCGCCCTCCCCGCGCCACTCCAGCCGGTTGGGGAAGAGGTAGAAGTAGCGGCGCTGCCACTGCGTCAGGAAGGGGTTGCCCAGCTTGGCCATGTAGCCATGCATGATGCAGTCCTTGCCCATGGCATAATCTGTGCCCACCAAGCAATTGCAGAGTTGGGGTGGGTTGGAAAAGCCCTCCAGGAGCATCCAACCATCAACCCAGCACCATGGCCACTAAGCCCTGTCCCCAGGTGCCATGGCCACAGCTTTCTGGAACACCTCCAGGGATGGGGACTCCACCACTGCCCTGGGCAGCCTGATCCAGTGCCTGACCACTCTGGCAGCAATTAAACTGTTCCTCATGTCCAGCCTAAACCTCCCCTGGGGCAACTTGAGGCCATTCCCTCTCGTCCTGTCACTTGTTCCTTGGCACGAAAGACCAACCCCCACCTGGCTCCAGCCTCCTTGCAGGGGGTTGCAGAGAGCCAGAAGGTCTCCCCTTAGCCTCCCCTGCTCCAGGCTCAACAACCCCAGCCCCCTCAGCTGCTCCTCCCCAGCCCTGTTCTCCAGACCCTTCCCCAGCTTGGTTGCCCTTCTCTGGCCCTGCTCCATCCCCTCAATGTCCTTCTGGGAGTGAGGCTCTCACGACTGACCCCAGCTGTGGTCTCAGCAGTGCCCAGTCTGGGGGACAATCCCTGCCCTGCTCCTGCTGGCCACACTCTTGCTGCTCCAGGCCAGGCTGCTGGTGGCCTCCTTGGCCTCCTGGGCACCCCCTGGCTCATCTCCAGCTGCTGTCACCAACCCCCTCAGCTCCTTTCCCACCAGGCAGTTTCCAGCCACTCTACCCCCAGCCTGGAGCCTTCCTGGGGTTGTTGTGAGCCAAGTGCAGGACCCAGCACTTGGCCTGGTTGAACCTCACCCCACTGACCTCACCATGGATCCAGCCTGGCCAGACCCCTCTGTAATGCCTCCCACAGATCAACATTTGCCACCCAACTCGGTGTCACCTGCCAGCTGACTGAGGGCAGACTCTCCATGCCAGGGAGATGCTAGGTCAGAGCCAAGTTGGTGTGTGTGTTGGGGGGCACAGGAATCACAGAATCAGTTGTTAGGGTTGGAAGGGACCTCAAGGCTCAGCCAGTTCTAAACCCCCTGCCACGGCCAGGGACACCTCACACTACAGCAGGTTGCTCACAGCCACCTCCAGCCTGGCTGCAAACACCTCCAGGGATGAGGCTTCCACCACTTCCTTGGGCAGCCTGTGCCAGGCTCTCACTACCCTCATGGAGAAGAACTTCTTCCTAACATCCACTCTCAATCTCCCCATTGCTAGTTTTGCTCCATCCCCCCCAGCCCTATCCCTCCCTGACACCCTCAGAAGTCCCTCCCCAGCTTTCCTGGAGCCCCCTGCAGATCCTGGAAGGCCACAATTAGATCTCCTCAGAGCTTTCCCTTCTCCAGACTGAACAGCCCCAACTCCCTCAGTGTGTCCTCAGAGGAGAGGTGCTCCAGCATGGGCAAACCTGCCCTCACTCACCCTCCTCGTGGCCCAGCTGCTTGTTCTTGGCCTTCTTGCGAGCCTCCAGCTTGTCGGTGTCGGCGTTGACAGCTTCAAAGACCGTCTCGGTCACCTCCTGCTGCCACCGCTCCGAGATGGTCAGCGGGAAGTTGCGGTACAGCTCCTGGTCGCTCTCCAGCAGCTGGTGAGCACAGAGGTTGGCACGGGGTGAAGGGACTGCCAGCTGTTTCTGTCCCCCCCGCCCCCGTCCTCCGGAGGCTCAGCCCTGGCACCTTGATGCCCTTGGTGTCCTCCTCGTCGAAGGAGCCGATGTCGAAGGCGTCGGCCGCGTTCACCTCGCCGCGGGGCGGGATCAGTGGTGGTGGATACTGCCAGCAGGGGAGGGGGGTGAGGCTGCCCGTGCCCTCTGCCCCTTCCCTGTGCCCCCTAACCACTTCCTGTGCCCCTGTACCCTTGTCCCTAAACCCCTTCCCTGTGCCCCCTAACCACTTCCTGTGCCCCTGTACCCTTGTCCCTAAACCCCTTCTCTGTGCCCCCAAACCGCTTCCTGTGCCTTCGTGCCCCTTCCCTGCGCCCCTGTACCTGTGTCCCTAAACCCCTTCCCTGTGCCCCAGTCCCATTCCCTCTGTTCCTGGACCTCCTCCTGTGCCCACATGCTCCTTCCTGTGTCCTCACACCCCTTTCTGGTGCCCACATGCCCCTTCCTGTGCCCCCTACTCCTTACTCATACCTGCCATACCTGTACCCCTTTTGATGTCCCCAAACCCCTTCCCTGCGCCCACATCCCCCTTCCTGTGCCCTCATATCCCTTCCATGTGTCCCCAAACCCCTTCCTGGGCCCATACCCCCCTTCCTGTGCTCTCATACCCCTTCCATGTGTCCCCAAACCCCCATAACCATTCCCCATGCTCCTATCTCTTCACTGTACCAGATACCCATTCCCCATGCCCCTATACTCCTTCCTGTGCCCCCAAACCCATTCCTTGTGCCTCTATCTCTTCCCTGTACCCTTTCCCCATGCCCTGAACCCATTTCCTGACCCCCCCCATCACTTCCTGTACTCTTATAGCCCTTCCTCATGTCCCCACAGTCCTTCCTTGTGCCCATTTCCCTTGCCTGTGCCCCCGTGCCCATTCCTGTGCCCCCATCCCCATTCCTTGTGCCCCTTCCCCGCGCCCCTGCACTCCTCTCACCTTCTGCAGGAAAACCATCTGCCAGTCCAGGCCCTTGAAGAAGGGCTCCTCCTTCACCTCCTGAGCCCTGGGGAGCGAGGCAGGGTGAGCCCTGGGCTTGAGGGTGTTTTGCCAGCTACCCCTCCGTCCCTGGCACAGCGCTGGGCAGGGGGTGGTGCCCGCCGTGCCCAGCAGGACTCACCCGCGCCCCATGCAGCCCAGGCGGCGGTTGACGTCCCGCTGGAGCAGGCCCTGCAGCAGGGAACGCAGCTCGGGGGAGAAGAAGTCCGGCAGCTCCACTGCCTGTGGGAGGGGGCACAGAGCCACAGAATCAACCAGGCTGGAGGAGACCTCCAAGGTCATCAAGTCCAACCAACCACCCAGCCCTAACTGACCAACCAGACCGTGGCTCCAAGTGCCTCATCCAGGCTCTTCTTAAACACCTCCAGGGACCTCGACCCCACCACCTCCCTGGGCAGCCCAGCCCAAAGGGCAAGCTCTCTGTCTGGGAAGAACTTCTTTCTAAGCTCCAGCCTAAGCTTCCCCCTGCACAGCTTGAGACTGTGTCCTCTTGGTCTGGTGCTGGTTGCCTGCCTGGGAGAAGAGACCAACCCCCACCTGGCTACAACCTCCCTTCAGGTAGTTGTAGAGAGCAATAAGGTCTCTTCTCCAGGCTAAACACCCCCAGCTCCCTCAGCCTCTCCTCACAGGGCTGTGCTCCAGACCTCTCCCCAGCCTTGTGCTCCAAACCCCTCCCCAGCTTTGTTGCCCTTCGCTGGACACCTTCCAGCACCTCAACAGCTTTCCTAAACTGAGGAGCCCAGAACTGGACACAGGACTCAAGGTGTGGCCTAACCAGTGCTGAGCACAGGGCAGGATGAGCTCCCTGCTCCTGCTGGCCACACTGCTCCTGATGCAGGCCAGGATGCCCTTGGCCTTCTTGGCCACCTGGGCACACTGCTGGCTCATGTCCAGCCTACTGTCCACCAGCACCCCCAGGTCCCTTTCTGCCTGTCACTCTGTCCCCAGCCTGGGTTGTTGTGGCCAATGTGTAGAAGCTGGCACTCAGAGGCGTGGGCATACGTGGGCACCGGGGCACGTGTGGCACTCTGCACAGGCAGGCACCAACACACACCCCGGGCACTGCCCACCGTAAGCATCAGCTGTGCCTCACTCCTTCACACACTCCCTGTGCCCCCTCCAGGCCTCTGCCAGCACATGGCAGAGGGTGGCAGAGCAGCGCAGGGGTGCTTGTGCCCTCTCCCTGCCTGCCCAGCACCCCCTGGCACCCCCTGGCAGCTCACCATGGTGAGGGTCATGCGGTCGATCTCGTGCTTGTCCTTCGTCTTGTGCTGCCGAAAGGGGCTGTGCCTGTGGCCAGGGGAGGAAAAGGGAACTCAAAGTGGTGCCCACCCGTGCCCTTTTGTGCCCACCGGTGCCCACCGTGCCCACAGGCTCACCCCCGGAGCAGTTTGAAGAGCATGCAGCCCAGTGAGAACCAGTCAGCGCTGCTGTCGTAGGCCACTCCCTTCTGCAGCACCTCTGGTGCCATGTACCCATGGGTGCCCCTGTGAGGGCACAGAAGCAGGGTCAGGGGCCGTGCCAGGCAGCTGGGCAGGGCGGGCAGGGGCGTGGGCACACTCACACACTGGCATGGGGCTTCTTTTTGGAGAAGTCACAAGCCAGGCCCAGGTCTGAGATGCGGACGTGCCCAAACTCGTCCAGGAGGATGTTTGCTGGCTGCCAAGACATGGTGCCAACCCTCAGCCCAAGCGCTGCCCCTGGGCACAGGGTGGGCAGCGAGGTTGGGAGTGCCCATGTGGGTGCTCTGTAGGATTTGGGACTGGATGTTCTGGTAGAGTCTCTGAATGCCCACCCTGACGACTCAGGATGATGGCCATGGGGTCCCAAGAGTGCCCATGGGTTTGGGAAGGGGGCCCGTGGAGTTTTGGAGTGCCCATGGTGTTTGGGGGTGCCTGTGGAGTTTTGGGGTGCCCACGGAGTTTGGGGGTTTCCATGGGGCTTGTGGGTGCCCACAGGACCTGTGGGTGCCCATGATTCAGAGAATGCTCACAGGGTTTGAGGGCTCCTGCAGGTTCTGTGGGTGCCTGTGACACCTGTGGGTGCTCACAAGGTCCTGTGGGGAGGGTTCCTACAAAGCCCAGGGATGTCAGAGGGGGCCTCTAAACACCTGCATGGTCTGAGGGTGCCCACGGGGGTGCCCACTGGGGTGTGGGTGCCCACCTTGAGGTCCCGGTACACCACGAAGCGGCTGTGCATGTGCTCCAGGCCCAGGATGATCTCGGCTGCGTAGAACCTCATCTCTGCCTCTGAGAAGACACCATGCTGGGACAGGTGATAGTGCAGGTCTCCTCCTGGGACAACAGGGCCAAGTTGTCACCCTGGCATTGCCCTCTGTGCCCAGGGCTCCCTCAGGACCGGAGCCCTCTCACCGTTCATGAGGTCGAGGATGAAGCTGAGCTTGTCGGGCGTGTGGAAGGCGTAGGACATGCAGACGATGAAGGGGCAGTCCTGGCCGGACAGACAGGGTCAGGCAGTGCCACAGGGCCACCCTGCCCTCACTGCCCCTGTCCCCTTGCCCATGCCAGCGCTGCCCAGTGCCTGAGCTGTGTCCCCTCACCCCTGTGCTGACGAGGGACAGCATGATGCGCTCGTTGAGGGCCAGGGTCTCGCCCTGCTTCATCTTGATGCGCTTCTTGTCCAAGCACTTCATGGCGTACCTGGGGGGGCAAAGAGTTCCTGTGGGGTCCTGCTGCTGCCCCACATCCCTCCTCCAGTGCCACCACGTCACCAGGGCCCTACCAACCATATGCATGCCCCTCTGCTGCCAGCACCCACGGGCCACAGCGCCACACCCAGCTCCCACCCATGGCCGTGATGTCCCTGCATCTCCCTGAGACCTGCAGCCACGACGATGCCGCCACAAGCCCCAGACATCTGTTGTCGTGGCAATGTCACCCCTGATGCCCTGGGGACCACCACCACAGGCCCAGCCTCACCCCCCAGGGCAGGCAGACCCCCTCCAGCCCCACCACGATGGAGCTGTGCCCCCCCTTAATTACATTTTGCCTGTGTCTGCTTTCCGGCAGCCGTAGACCTCCCCAAAGCCGCCGCGGCCGATGATCCGGTGAACGCTGAAGTCGTTCATGGTGAGCTGGAGAGGGCAGAGAGGGAGCTGAGGGAAGGGGGTGGAAGGAGCTCCAGGGTGAGCCTGGACCCCTAGGTCCTGCAGCACCAGCCCTGCACCACGATCTGTATGTGGCTACGGCGTTAACGATGGTGGTGGTGATGATGTTGTCAGTGGAGTGTTGATGGTGGTGGTGGTGTGGTGGTGGTGATGTTGATGGTGAAGTGGTGATGTTGGTGTGGTGGTGGTGGTGGTGGTGAGTGGTGATGTTGGTGTGGTTGATGTGGTGGTGATGGTTGGTGTGGTGGTGATGCTGGTGTGGTGATGGTGGTGGTGGTGATGTTGATGGTGAAGTGGTGATGTTGGTGTGGTGATGGTGGTGTGGTGATGGTGGTGATGTTTATGGCGGGGTGTTGATGGTGATGATGTTGATGGTGGAGCGGCGTTGGTGGTGAGGGCAGTGATGGGGGTGTGCTGATGGTGGTGGTGATGGTATTGATGGAGTTTCATGAGGAGGTGAGGTGGAGGGAACCCATCTGGTGATGGGACCCTGAGGGTGATGCTGATTGCTATTGGTGGTGGTGGTCCCACGCCCTGCCTCAGTTTCCCCAGCTGAGGAACATGAGGCCACGCCGCTCCACACATCCCTGTGAGCTTGGTGAAAGCCTCAGGAGGAGCGCTCTGAGGGTGCCCAGGGCAGCATCCTTGTCACTGTGCCCATGTCCCCCCCTCCCTGGAAGTGCCCAGAGGTGCCCCGAGGCACAGGGGTCCCTGCTCACATGGATGTTCAGCTCCACGTTCTTCCACTGGCAGAACCTGGTGAACTTGTCACTGCAAGGAAGCACAGAGAGGGCAAGAGTGGAGCCCCTGCAGAACCCCCCCTAGAACCCATCTCTGAGCAGAAGGACCCTTTGGACTTGTCTGGAGACAGGAAGCACCCCCCAGGACCCCTCTTTGGGAACAGCAAGACCCTGGATCAGACCTGGGGATGAGAAGAGTCCCCTGAGTCCCTGGCGTGGGAACGGACACCACCAGAGCTCCTCTCAAGGGAGGGAGCCCTGGCCCCTCTCTGTGCCAGGAGACCTTGTCCCCAGCCAGGGGGACACCCTGACCCCCGTGGGACTTTCCCCCTTCTCACCTCTCGATGAATTTCTGGAAGATGCCCCCCCGCAGGTTCTGGCAGATCTCCTCAATGTAGGGCTGGAGGGGACAAGGGGCTCAGAACTGCATCCCCACTGCCACCAGCTCCCTGCCACCCAGCTCCCTGCCACCCAGCTCCCTGCCACCCAGCTCACCCCAGCCCCTCCCATTCCAGCAGGACCTGAGGTCTCCTGCACCCCTGGGATTTCACACAGCCCTGCTACCACTGCCAGACCCCTGGGGACACTTCTGCCACTCAGGGTCACCCCAGTCTCTGGGGACCTCAACATCACCAGCCTAGGGACCCCACTGTCATCTCCATGCGATGGGGACACCACCACCCTTCAAGGAGCCCCTCTGTCAGCTCTGGCCCCACGTCCCTTGACCACCACCCTATGGGGACCACCAGCATTCTCCTCACTCTCCAACTTCTGCTGACCTCCTCACCATCCCCTGGGGTCCCCCATCCCTTCTGGGATACCCCCCAGCACCTCTAGGGACGTCTTGTCACCACCAGTCCCCCAGCCCCCCTGTAAGGATTAACCCTCCGAGTACCAGAGGTGGCAGGAACCCCTTCTCTGTCCCGGGTGATGCCCACCTGGAAGAGGTCTGGGGGCACCTGCTTCTTGGTCAGGTGGCTCTGGACATGCTCGGTGGCACTCTTGGAGAAGGGCTGTGAGGTGAGATGGGACTGTGTCACCCTGGGCAGAGGGGACAGGGACACAGGGGCTGGGCAGGACTGAGGGGAACTCGCGGAGCAATCCCCATCCCTAAGGCCCCCAGAACAGAAGTCGGTCCCTCTGAAGGCACTGGGCAGCGGGCACACCCCTCCCTCCCACCCCCTCTGGGGACACTGCTGTGGCACCTCAGCCCCCCTGGCACTCACGTGGGAGCAGGCCAGCAGCTCCTTCATGATGTAATGGTCGAAGATGTGGCGGCTGCGGGCGCTGCGCTCCTCCTCCGAGTCCAGCTTCTCGTACTTCTTGATCTGCCAAGGGCACAGCCCCCATGGCACAGGGGCACACTGCCACCACGGGGCACAGTCCTCACCCAGCACCAAGGCTGGGTGGTGTCCAGGACCTGGTACATCAGCAACACAGCCCCAGCCCCTCTGGGCACCACATCTCCCCCAGCACCATCTCCTTTGGGCACTCTGCATGCTCTTGGTGCCATGTCTGTGGGCACTACAGGGACCAAATGCCACCCTCAACCCTTCTGGTGACCTCAGAGGTCCATCCAGATGGGTCCCTGCAGCTCACCTCCTCATAAAACTCCATCAGGGGTCTGGCCTCCTCTGCCTGGTTGAAGGCGAAGTCCCTGAAGAGCAGATACCCTGTGGCAGGGACAGAGCCATGGCATGAGCAGTGCCCACCCCAGCGTGGCACCGTGTGCACAGGGGTGTCCCCAGGGCCTCTTTGTCCCCACAGCCACCAGGCTCAGGGAAGTGCCAAGCTGGAGGCTGGTCAGCGCTTGGCAAGGCAACCCAGCGAGGCGAGGAGGACACCGGCTGGCACTGGGCACTGTGGGGCAGGAGGCTGGGGCAGCAGTGGGGCAGGGGCACACAGGCGGGCACCGCGGAGCGGGAGGACGTGCCCGGAAACCGCCAGAGCCGGCAGGAGGAAGTGAGAGACACTTCCTGCCCGGGACGGTTAGCACTGGGGGAAGTGACGGGGCAGGGGACACGGGGTGGGGGACGCTGCCACCTCCGCCCAGCCTGGCCCCACAGCCAGGGGAGCAGTGTGGGGGGATGGGCGCTGCCACCATCACAACTGCCACCCCACCCCCCCCCAGCCAGGCCACACGTGTCCCCATGTCTGCAGGTGCCCCCCTCGGTCCCCGGCTCACCGATCTTCTGGGTGAAGATCTTGTCGAAGGTCACCTCCCCCCGGTCCTCCAGGTACTTCTGCATCACACTGCGGATGCTGGGGGCACCAAAGGGGCTCAGTGCCCTGCCTGCCCCGTGCCCACCACACCCCCGGTGCCCCCAACGCCACCCACACCTCCCTCCTGCTCCTCCTGTGCCCCCCATGTCACCCCAAGCCCAGCTGGCACGTGTGTCATCCCATCTTGTACCCCCTCTGTGTGCCCAGTAAGGGTCAGGCACTGTGTGCCCTGCACAATGGAGTGCCAGGGAGGCTGGGGAGGGGGGTACCCCCCCAAAAAAACTTACTAGTGCCCACCAGCTAAGGCAAGGAGGGTGGGGACCAGGGTGGCAAAGCCAAATCCCCCCCGGCTGCCTGGGGAGGGGCAGGTCAGCCTGTGCCAACATGTGCAGGGTGCTGTGTGTGTGCCAGCAGCACAGAGACCAGCGTGTGCCAGGCTGTGATCTGCACCACGTGCTGTGCCATGCTTTGCTCTATGCCATGTGCAGTGTGCCATGCTGTGCAGCACACAGTGGGCACAGGCTGGGTGTGCAAAAGGGACTTGTGAAGAGAGCTGCATGGGCAGGGGAGGGAGTGACACAGGCATGTGTGGTGCCGCATGTGTGTGCCCAGGGAGGGGCACAGGAGGTCCTGAGCATGCCAGCCAAGCTCCCATGTGTGTGCAAGTGTGTGGGTGTGTACACGGTGCCAGTGCCTGGCAGGGGAGGTGTGTACCAGGATGGTGTGTGGGTGCAGGCAGGGGCACAAACAACTGGGTGTGACTGTGCTGGCAGGTGTGCCCATCTCCCTGTGCCAGGCAGGATACATGTGTGTGCACAGCAGGGTGTGAGCACAGCTCTGTGTGTGCCCAGCAGCTGTCTGTCTGTCCATGTGCCCAGCTCTGTGTGTGCCCAGCTGGTGTCTGTGTGCCTAGGCAAGGGGCATGTGTGTCCAGGAGGTGTCTGTGGTCTGCGCACCCGGCTCTGCGTGTACCCAGGAGCCATCTGCCTAAGCACTGTCCGTGTGTCTATGTACCCAGGGGCTATGCCCATGTGCCCAGCTCTGTGTGTACCCTGGAGTTGCGTGCCTGTGCCCAGGTCCAATCTGTCTGTGTACCCAGGTGCTGTGTGCCTGTGCCCAGGCGCTGTCTCTCTCTCTCTGTGTACCCAGGAGCTGTCTGTCTGTCCCTCTGTGTACCCAGGAGCTATGTCCCTGTGCCTAGGTACTGTCTGTCTGTATACCCAGCAACTGTGTCCCTGTGCCCAGGTGCTCTCTGTCCATGTACCCAGGAGCTGAGTCCCTGTGCCCAGGCGCTGTCTCTCTGTCCGTGTACCCAGAGGCTGTGTCCCTGTGCCCAGGCGCTGTCTCTCTGTCCCTGTGCCCAGGTGCTCTCTGTCCATGTACCCAGGAGCTGTGTCCCTGTGCCCAGGCGTTCTCTGTCCATGTACCCAGGAGCTGTGTCCCTGTGCCCAGGCACTGTCTGTCCCTGTGCCCAGGTGCTGTCTCTCTGTCCACGTACCCAGGAGCTGAGTCCCTGTGCCCAGGCGCTGTCTCTCTGTCCCTGTGCCCAGGTGCTCTCTGTCCATGTACCCAGGAGCTGTGTCCCTGTGCCCAGGCGCTCTCTGTCCATGTATCCAGGAGCTGTGTCCCTGTGCCCAGGCACTGTCTGTCCCTGTGCCCAGGCGCTGTCTCTCTGTCTGTGTACCCAGGAGCTGAGTCCCTGTGCCCAGGCGCTGTCTCTCTGTCCCTGTGCCCAGGTGCTCTCTGTCCATGTATCCAGGAGCTGTGTCCCTGTGCCCAGGCACTGTCTGTCCCTGTGCCCAGGCGCTCTCTGTCCCTGTGCCCAGGCGCTGTCTCTCTGTCTGTGTACCCAGGAGCTGAGTTCCTGTGCCCAGGTGCTGTCTCTCTGTCCGTGTACCCAGGAGCTGTGTCCCTGTGCCCAGGCGCTGTCTGTCCATCCCCGTCCTCATGCCCTGCCCACAGCCCCCATCTCCCGCACCTCCACCCCCGTGCCCCCCGTGCATGCCAAGCCCTGAGCGGGGGAACACAGGCGAGCGGGCGGGCGCGGGCGGGGGGGAAGTTGGCGGCGGGCAGCAGGCGGTGCGGGGGGCCGGGAGGAGCGGCGGGGCCGGGAGGAGGGGCCGGGAGGAGCGGCCGGGGGGCAGCGGCGGGGCGCGGCGGGACCTGACCTGGGCTCGGGCAGCAGGATCCGCTTGCTGGCGCGGGCGGCGGGCGCGGCGCGGCTCTTCTCCATGGCCATCAGGTAACTCACGTCCGCCAGCACCGCCTCCAGGTCCGCCATCTTCTGCCGCCCCGCCGCCCGCCGCCGCCACCACCGCCGCCACCACCGCCGGGACCGACCCGACCGGACCCGGAACCGGAACGGGGAAGAGGAGCCCGGAAGCGGAACGCACCGGGAGGGGGTAGGTGGGGAACGAGAGGCAGCGCCCTGCCTGGCTCCGGGAGGCTGCGGCGGGGAGCGGGCAGGGACGTGCAGCGGGGAGGGGACGTGGGACTGCCCTGCCCTCCCCTCCGCCCCGCCCGCGAGGGGCTGTGACAGCCCGGGGGGGGGCGGGGGACACACACGGGGTGTGGCACCGGGGGTGACACGGTAGGGGGTGTGTCTGTGTCCTCCAACCCCTTCCCATCTCCGTTCCAGTCCCCTCCCTGCTTCCTATCCCCTCCCAGTCCCTACCCAGTCCACTAGACCCATCCCACTCCGCTCCCTTGGCGCTCCCTCCCCAGTCCCATCCCCGGTCCCTATCTCTTCCCTACCCCATCCCCGTCTCCTCTCACTCTTGTCCTTTGTCCCTATGCCTTCCGCGTCCCCTTCAAGCCCACTAGCCCCTTCCTAATCCCATCCCAGTCCTATCCCTGGTTCCTATCCCTTCCTCGACCCATTCCAATCCCTTGTCCCTGTCTTCCCATTGCCATCTCAGTTCCCTCCCACTCTCATCCCAGTCCTATCATGGTCTCTCTCTCTTCCCAGCCCTATCCCCGTCTCATTCCTGCTTCCAACCCTTCCCCGTCCCCTCTGCCTCCTTCATAGACAAACAAGTGACCGAGCCCAGCCTCCAGCTTTGTTGTTGTTTTTTTCGTTCTATTTTAAAACTTGTATTAGAAAAAAATTCCACCCCCAAGAAACAAAAATTTCCCCGTTAGGGACTGGGAATTCCGTCCTCCCCCCTTCCTATCTCTTCACAGCCTTGGCAGAAGAGGGTGTGAAAGATCCTTCTCAAAAGCATTAGCAGAGGCTTCAGAGGAGAAGGGAACCCAACCAGACTGGGGGGGTGGGGATGAAACAAAACAAGACAAAAAGAATGAAGAGAAAGGAAACTAGCGGGAAGGTTCCAAGCCTCTGCCCCCCAGCCCTCCCCCAGCCCCACGGAGACAGCGTCAGACGTGGTTTGCTTTTGACCCTTAATGCTTACATTTAATTTTTTTTTTTTAAAGCACAAACATCAGAGTTTGGACTCTAAATCGCCAACAAAAAAATAGATATTTACAATATTTCTCCTGGAAGGGGAAGGGGGGAGGAGAGAGGGAAGAGGTGGAAGGGTTGGGGTCGAGGGGGGGGGGGCAGGGGGGAAAGGAACCAAAACCAAAACCAAACCACAACCAAAACCCTTAAGAGTGACTTTTTGTTTTGTTTTTCTTGCAGGAGCTGGTGGTAGGGAGCAGTCTGGGGTCGCTTTTGTATCACCAAGTGATTTTTGATAGAAAAAAATTCATCCTTTTTTGTTTTGTTTTCTTTTCCTCTCTTCCTTGGGGCTGTTTAATTTCCCTCCCTTCCCCCCCCCACCCCGCCGCCCCGCTTCCTCCCCAGCCCACCCTACAGATGATGGTGGCTGGTGGGTGACAAGGGACATGCTGCTGGCCCCAGGCATGGTGGTGGAAGTCCTGGCTCAGGTCGTGGAGCAAAATTCCAACAAAAACAGGAATCCAAAAAGGGAAGAAAAAAAAAACAAACCGAAATAAAAAAGAGAAAAAGCCCCAAGCTTTGGAGTCTTCTGACATCTTCCATGGGAGCCACGACCTCAGGTGGCTTCCACTGGCTCTCTGTTGGTTCTTCCTCTTGCCCAGGGATGATTACTGCTCAGATTCCTCTGGATTGACCACAACAGAACCACTCTTTGTCCTGAAGCAAGGTGGCCATCCTGGAGCAGAGGACATGGCCACCAACCCCTGCGCTGAGGCAGGTGGTTTGGCGGTAGCCAGCTCCTCTCCCTTATTGCTTCTGAAGCAGAGGGGTAGTGGGACCGCCCTCGGTGGGACCCTCTTGGTTGGGCCATCCTCAGTGGGACCCTCTTGGTTGGGCCATCCTCAGTGGGACCCTCTTGGTTGGGCCATCCTCAGTGGGACCCTCTTGGTTGGGCCATCCTCAGTGGGACCCACCAGCTAAGATGTTCTCAGTGGGAGCTTTCGACCAGGCTGTCCCTGACAGGATCCCTCAGCCAGGACATCTTCTCCAGGGCTTGGGACCAGTGACATGGGCTGGGCCAGTTTGTGCTGTATCTGTCCACGCTGCCATCCTTTAGTGGGACATCAGCCAGGACATTCTCAGTGGGACCCTCTCAGCCAGGATGTCCCCTCCAGAGCTGGGACTGGTGGCACGGGCTGGGGTGAGCGGTGTCCTGACACCGGGGAGAGTCGGGGAGCGTCCAAGTCACAGGCAGGACAGGGAGGGAAATAAAATTGTGACCCAAAAAGAAGATTCCAACCTTTTTTTCCACCCCCCTATTTTTTTTTTCTTTTACCTTTTTTCTTTTTTTTCTCTGTAGGTTTTTTTTTGTCCTTTTTTGTTGTTTCTTTGTTGTTGGTTGTTTTTTTTTTCTTTTTTTTTTAAAGTGCAAAAAGCTCTCTGCTGCCCTAGAGAGAGGTTCTTTGGACCAACCATTCATTGCAAAAGGAAAACCGGCAGCTACAAGGGGTGATGGTGGTGGTGGGAAGGAGAGGACACTGTGGTGGGGTGAGCAGGGCCATTGGGCAGCCTTCGCCCCTCTGGCCACAGCCCCCCAAGTCCCCAGCACATCCCCCCCCCCTCCCGAGTGCTTCATGCTGCCGTGCAGGGAGCTGGGGAGGAAGAGGAGGCCCCCCCCAAGCCATGCTGCCTCAGACCTGGCTGATGCTTCCCGAGTCCTCCCTGAGCTCTGCTGTACCTGTGGATTCTCCCCTGTCCCCCAGCCAGCACCTGGCCCCCACCTGTCACCTCTGGTGCTCCGGGAAGATTCCAGAGTGGAAGCATGGCCTCATCCCAGCTTCACCTCCTCAGGCCAAAGGCCCCATGCTCCTGGCCAACAGGCAGAGAACCCCCACGTTCCTACCCTCAACATGGAAAGAACGGTGGGAGAAGGGAAGGGGATGGATCCCAGCTCCTGCAGCGAGGCCAGGGAAAGCGAGGAGCGGGTGGTGGCACCGAGAGGGGGAAACGTTTTTGTTCCAGCTCTGCTCCTGCTTCCTTGGAGAGACCTTGGCCCTGAAGCTTTGTGCTGCTGGGGAAGTGACAAGTGTTCCAAGGCAAGGAGACGACGGGGAGGAAGAAGGGAAAAGCAAGGGGGAAGAGGGTGCCCCATTTCTCTGGGCAGAGATCTGTGATTCCAACCTCCACCATGGGAGTGAGCGGCCGCAGCCTCCGGGCTCAGGCTCCCGGCCCTTTGCCCGTTCCTCCTCTGGTACTGGCCAGCCTGGCAGGACATCTTCCTCAGCAGAAGTCCTGGGGGAGGAGGAGGAGGAAGGACGATGGAGCGAGGCCAGCAGTGGCCCTGCCTGCCGAGTCAGGTGGGAGGCAGCGGCAGGACACGGAGGGCAAGGTGGGGAGGCGGAGGAGCGGCTCTCCAAGAGGGGTGGGATGGGCTCTTTTCCTTCTCCTCAGTCTGCCCCGGGGAGGGTCTCTAGCTGATTTTTTGGATCAGCTTCTCGTCAGACAGGCAGTAGAGGCTGTTGATGGACAGGTCCGAGATGAAGTGCTCGCAGGCTTTGCGGGTGATCTGTTTGCAGCCTCGCAGGTCAATGAGAGTGACGTTGGAGATGCGGCGCAGGTAGAGCAAGGCTTGGTCTGTCAGCTTATTGCAGCCTGCAAGGAGATGAGAAGAAGAGTGAGCTGCTGCTCTGTGAAGACAGAGCTGAGCTCCCACTTGAGAGTGTGACCACCAAGCTGAGGGAGGTTCTGCTCCCCCCCCTAATCTGCCCTAGTCAGGCCTCATCTTGAGTACTGCATCCAGATCTGGGCTTCAACAGAGGAACAGGGAAATAGTGCAGAGTGTCCAACAGACCTATGAGGGTGATTAAGGGACCAGAACATCTATCATGAGGAAAGGCTGAGAGCCCTTCAACTGTTGAGCCTGGACAAGAGCAGCCCCAGAGGGGATCTGCTCAATGCTCAGCAATAGCTAAAGGACCTGTGGGGTGCAAGAGGCTGGGGCCAGACTCTTGTCAGTGGTGCACAGGGGCGAGGCAAGGGGCAGAGGGCACAAAGTGGAAGCCAGGAGGTTGTAGTTGAAGAGGAACTTAGGTGTGAGGGTGCTGGAGGCCTGGAGCAAGCTGCCCAGAGAGGTTGTGGAGTGTCCTTGTGTGGAGAGCTTGCAACCCCCGCTGGGCATTATGCTGCTGGGCAAGCTGCTGGGGGTGCCCAGCTTTAGCAGGGGACTTGGACTGGATGATCTCCAGAGGTCCCTTCCAACCCTACCATGCTGAGCTTGTGTGAGATTCCACACTGGGTTGTGAGAAGGAAGCTACTTTATGACGTCAAAGCCGGGCAGGCCACCCTGGGAGCAGGCCGAGCGTGGCACCCACCTGCCATGTTGAGCTCGGTGAGGGAGTTGCGCGTGGAGGAGCCCACGGCCGTGAGGAGGTTGGCAGACTGGTCGGTGAGGTGGTTGCAGTGGCTGAGGTCAAGGCGGGAGAGCAGGGGCATGTGGCGGATGATCAGCCGCAGTGTGGCGTCCGTGATGTCCAGCCCCGCGAGCCGGAAGTCGATCATGTTACGGAGCTTGCTGCGATTGTCCTGACCTGAGGAGGGAGAGGAGAAGCTGAGCATGGACCAGGGCCTGGCTGAGGAGAGTCAGGGCACCCTCGGGAGTTTGCAGATGATACCAAGTTGGGTGGAAGTGTCGATCTGCTTGAGGCTGGATCCATGGTGAGGTCAGTGGGATGAGGTTCAACCAGGCCAAGTGCTGGGTCCTGCACCTGGGTCAGAACAGCCCCAGGAAGGCTCCAGGCTGGGGGCAGAGTGGCCAGAAACTGCCCAATGGAAAAGGACTGGAGTGGTTGGTGACAGCAGCTGGAGATGAGCCAGGGTGTGCCCAGGAGGCCACCAGCATCCTGGCCTGGATCAGCAAGAGTGTGGCTAGCAGGAGCAGGGCAGGGATTGTCTCCCTAGACTGAGCACTGGCAAGGCCACACCTGGAATCCTGGGGTCATTTTGGGGCTCCTCACTCCCAGAAGGACATTGAGGGGATGGAGCAGGTCCAGAGAAGGGCAATAAAGCTGGGAAAGGGTCTGGAGAACAGGAGTGGTGAGGAGCAGCTGAGGGAGCTGGGGGTGTTGAGCCTGGAGCAGGGGAGGCTGAGGGGAGACCTTCTGGCTCTCTGCAACTCCCTGCAAGGAGGCTGGAGCAAGGTGGGGGTTGGGCTCTTGTGCCAAGGAACAAGTGACAGGACAAGAGGAGAGGGCCTCAAGTTGCCCCAGGGGAGGTTGAGGTTGGACATGAGGAACAAGTTCTTCATTGAAAGGGTTGTCAAAGGCCTGCCCCAGGCTGCCCAGGGCATTCCTGGAGGGGTTTCAAAGCCATGGAGATAAGGTGCTGAGGGACATGGTTTAGTGGTGCCCCTGGCAGAGCTGTGTTAATGCTTGGACTCCACAATCTTGAAGATCTTTTCCAACCCAAACCATTCCATGATTCTGTGACTCTCTGCCCTGCTGACTTGGGGACTTCTGAACCCAGCAAGTGTCCCTCTTCCAGCTCCCCACATCCTGTGGGGACCCTCCTCAGTCACCACTGCCCCCAGCCTTGGCCCACAACAGCACAGACAACATCTTACTGGGTTTATCTGTTGGAGGTGTGAGTAAGTCCCGGATCTGAGGGTCCTTGATTCCAACTGCCCACCGAAGATCGAGGGTCCTGAGAAGGGGGCAGCTGGAGGTACTGAGAGCACAGACCGCAGACCAGGAACAGCCTGCTAAGATGAGGTCTTTCAGGCCTGTCAGGAGGAGAGAGAACAGGTTAGACAGGCTTGGTCAGACATGAGGCACCTCAGATCTTTCTCCAGGCACAGGGGGAAGAAGGTCCACTCCCAGCTTGGGGTGGGACAGGGAGCTGGGCTCTGAAGGAGCAGCAAGAAAACACCTTGCTATTGGCTGCTTGCTGGGTGATGGGATCCAGGCACCCACGAGTTTTCCCCAGTAGGGACCTAAGGTTGTGGAGCCTGGAGAAAAGGAGGCTGAGGGGGGACCTTCTGCCTCTCTGTAACTCCCTGAAAAGAGACTGGAGCTAGATTGGGGTTGGTCTCTTCTGTCAAGTGACAGGACAAGAGGAAATAGCTTCAGGTATCCCCAAGAGAGGTTTAGGTTGGATGCGAGAAACAATTTCTTGCTCTTGAGGGTTGTCAAGGCCTGACCCAGGCTGCCTAGAGCAGTGGAGTCCCCACCCATAGAGGGGCTTCTGAGCTGTGGAGCTGTGGTGCTGAAGGCCATGGCTTGGTACCCTGGCACTGCCGGGTTAAGGGTTGGACTCCATGATCTTAAAAGGTCTGTTCCAACCCAAATGGTTCCACAGCTCTACTGGGGTGCAGAGCCCATCTCTCAATGTGGTGCAACCACCAGGAAGCCTTGGAGCAGCCTTGGTGGCAGAGGCAGGGCTCCCAGCCCAGCCCACCTCACCTGGCAGCCTGTTGACAAGCCACGTGAGCTGCTTTTTGGAGATGTTGGTCCAGCTGAGGTCCAGGCTGACCGGCTGCCTTTTGATGATGCCGCTCAGTGCCTGCGGAGTGATGGACTTGCACCTGCTCAAATCTATCTTTGTCCACAATCTCTTGTCACAGCACCTGGGGACAAGGACAAGGCTGAAAGCTGAGCCCTGAGAGTCTTGGGGGATGAGAGATGGATGGGGGCTTGTCTGGCTTCAGGGAGGAGCCTGGCTCTGGCATGGTCCCAGAAGAGCCCAGCAGAAGGCTGCTCTGCCTGGTTTCCCCCAGTGCATGGGGTGGTTGCTGAGGGTGTCTGGCCACCCAAAGATGCACAGAACATCCCTGGAGGGGTTTTGCTGCCATATCACAAGACTCCAAGTCACAGCTGTCTGCCCACTTGATCCCTCCCAGGTGTTCCTCCCACCAGAATGAAGATCTTAAACATCCCCTCTCCCAGCAGGCAAAACAGCCTGGTCCAACCCCACCAGGTCCCACCCGATGGCTGACCAGCACTGCCCCTGAAGGCACCACACCAGTGGCAAGTGAGTGGCCATTCTCCCCTAGCCACCACCACACCATGCCAATCCCACCAGCTGCTGCTCAAAGCAGCCCAGTTCTCTCCCATTGTGCTGCTCCCGCTGCTTGCTGGTGAGAAACCTCCCAGTTCCCAGTCCCCATCTGTTCCCAAGCCCCTCCATACCCAGTTGTCCCAGTGCCAGCATTGTCTTCAGGCCTGCTGCCCCCCCAGGCAGTGTTTCCAGCCAGCGAACCCATTCCCAGCCTACTGGGAGGCCCAGGCGGATGGGAGGCAGAGAAGGACAAGGCTCAGGCAGGGTGGTGGGTGAGGATAAGGCATTGGCACCTCACAAGGACGTGGCAAGGGACACGGGTGCTTGGGAGCCAGCACAGCCTGCCACTGTCTCCCAAGAGAAGCAGCAGGATGAAGGCAGAAGGGGACAATAAAGACCAGAGCACTCATGGCAGAGGGAGCAGCTGGGCACAGCATCCAGCTCCATGGGGGATGCCTTCACCGCTTTTTCCCTCCAGCTGCCCATCAGGCACAAAGCTTGGCAGGGCCATGCCCGATGTGGAGGTCAGGATGTGCTCTGTGTGCCCCCACACTCACCACTTGTACCAGGTCTTGCAGACCCGCATGCACTCGCAGAGCTCCCTGCGGCTCAGGTAGCGGAAGACAGACATCCAGACCTCCCGCTGCATCCAGCTCTCCTCGCCCTCCGGCGCCCGGCCCCCGCGCCCATTCAGCCGGGCTGCCCCCCCTTCCTCTGCGTTGTCCTCCTCCTCCTCCTCTTCCTCCTCTTCCTCCTCGGCTGCATCCTCCTCCCCCCCGCCCCGCAGGGGCATTCGGGTGGGCGCATGACGCATGACGAGGCGAGGAGAGTGCTGCAGGTTGGCGGAGGAGGCCGTGATGGCTTGAAGCTTGGGGACGATAGAAGTGCCGTGGACGTCTTTGGTGGGGCGCTGGAGGGTGACAGTGAGGTAGGAGCCGTGCAGCTTGGCCTTCTCCACCTCTGACAGCTCCTTCTTGCCGCTGGGGTTGTTCTCCTTCTCCCTCACCATGGTTCGCTCGGTGGCCTGCAGCCGCAGCAGCTGCCGGCGCTTGAAGCGCTCGTCCCTGCTGGCGCCGTGGTGGTCGCTGGGGCCGGCCCCGGGGGACGAGCGCGTCACCACCCCGCGTGGCGAGGCCGGGTCGTGGATCAGCTGCAGCATGGGGGTGGGCGAGTTGGGGGGGGGTGTCAGGGGCTCCTCGCAGCTCCGCAGGGGACGCAGCACCTTGGCTTGCACCGTGTCGTCGTCGCTCTCCTCCACCTTCCGCTTCTGCGGGGAAGGAAGGTTAAGTGGGGACGGAGCCGCACTGGGTCTGGAGGGTGCCTCTTGCCTCTGCAGATGGCAGGGCCACCACCAGCAGTGCCCAGTGTCACCAGCAACGGGAGCCACCAACACCAAGCAAGCAACATCTTCCTTCCCCCTTCCCAAAAGTGGTGTCCCCTGAGGTTGGGGGTGGCCTTTCAGTCCCTTGCCTCTTGCAGTGGAACCTCTCAAGATCACAGCTCAGCACCACACACCGTGGGGACAAGGGGTGCTCACCGTGTCCACCTGAAGTGCCAGGGGACCCAGGAACCAGGCAGATGTGCACCCAAAGCATGCCCATCACCCTGGAGAAGGTGAAGGTGTCCCAGGGAGGGCTGCCCCCCGCCTGGCTTGCCTTTGCTGCCTCACTTCCATCCCCAGCAGTGGGCACGGTCCTACAGGTGGTGCTGCAGCTGTAGGCCAGTGTCCTGGGCAGCGCTGGCAGGTACCACCGTGCCAGCTGCCTCCGCAAGGCATCCATTGGCTGCCTGGCAGAGGGCCCCAGCTGCCCACGCCGCTTCTGCAGGAGCTTGGCCCTGGCCTGCTGCTGGGCTCCCTGGGAGCCAGGGACAGAGAGGAGGGGGCTGTCAGCTTACCCTGCTGCAGGACATCAGGATCAGACTGTGGCAAGGTGCTGCCACCTTCCCAGTAACACCCACTCTCTCAACTGTCACTGCCCAGCTGGTCCCCTGGATGGCACTGGTGCCTGTTTGTCCTCCAGCCCAGCCCGGTGGAACACTGTCTATCTTCCACAGCAGGATGGAAGACAGATGTCATAGAACCCCAGACTAGTTTTGGTTGGATGGGACCTCTAAAGGTCATATAGTCCAAGGCCCTGCAGTCAGCAGGGACATCCCCAACTAGAGCAGGTTGCTCAGAGCCCTGTACTACCTGACCTGGAATGATTCCAGGGATGGGGCGCTTCCCACCTCTTTGGGCACCCTTGACCAGTGTCACTACCAACCCCACTATAAAACATTGCCTCCATTTCTCCAGTCTCAATCTCCTCCTTTTAGCTACAAACCATCACCCCTCATCCTGTCATAACAGGCCCTGCTCAACAGTCTGTCCCCAGATTTCTTATGCTGCCCCTTAAAGCACTGAAGGGCCACCAGAAGGTCTCACTGGAGCCTTCTCCAGGCTGAACAGCTCTTTCGCCATGTCCTCACAGCCCTTGGATCATGGTTGTGTCCTCCTCTGGACCCACTCCAACAGGTCCATGTCCTTCTTGTGCTGTCACAGCAGAGCTTGCCTCTTACCTGGCCCTTCTCTGTGTCATCACCCTGGTAGCACTTGGGGCACTCCCAGCAGTTGGGGAGCTCATCGTTGAGCAGCCCTTCCCCATCCATCTGGGAAGAGAAGCAGGTGGTCAGGAGCAGCCATTCCTCACAGCCAGGGCCCCCTCTCTCTGTCCCCATGCTGCTCACCTGCAGGCAGCCAGGGTGGACAATCTCATTGCAGATGCAGCACTCCATGAGCTTCTTCTCGAAGTCCTGCGAGTCCTCGTTCTGATCCACCTCCCCACAAAGTGCACACGTGACCGAGTGAGGCAGCCTGGGCTACAAAGGAAAGTGGGAGTGAAACCAGGGCAAGCTGGCACAGCCTTCACCTTTCCCCCCTCCTCTCTTAACTCAAAAGGAAGGGGTCAACTATCCCCTAGGAATGAAGCTGGATCATCGTCCTCCTCTGTCTGATGCCGATCGGCCAACACGGGGCCGCTACTAGGCCCCCAGCGGACACGTGCGAAGAGGCCGAGGCTGCAGACTCACCGCTAAGCACTGCCGGAGGACGCAGGACTGCTTCATGCGGCCAGGGCCCCCGAACTTCTTCATGTCCCTGCAGTAGTGGCACATGCCACACTCGCCCTGCATGCAGGCCTTGCATTTCCGGCACCGCACCCGCCGCCTCCGGGCGCCCGACACGATGGGGGACACCGTTGACCTGACGGGAGTGGGGCGAGGGGTTGGCTTCATGGTGTGTGGCTTGGTGATGGGGATGGTGGGCAGGCGAACCCTCAGCCGGGCCTGCAGCTTTAGCTGGTGAGAGAGAAAGAGGGAAGCGGTGTGAGGAGTGAGCCAACAACACCAACCACACCAGCACGGGGAGCCGACAGCGGAATTGCACAACGGTTTGGTCGGGAGAGACCTTCAAGAGCGTGGAGTCCAAGCCTCAACCCAGCCCTGCCAGGGCACCACCAAGCCACGGCCCTCAGAATTCCAGGGCTTCAGGGATGGGGACTCCACCACTGCCCTGGGCAGCCTGGGGAAGCCCTTGACAACTCTTTCAGTGAAGAAATTGTTCCTCATGTCCAACCTTAACATTCTCTGGGGCAACTTGAGGCCATTTCCTCTTGCCCTGTCACTTGTTCCTTGGCAGAAGAGACAACCCCCACCTGGCTCTAACCTCCTTTCAAGGAGCTGGAGAGAGCCAGAAGCCTCCCTTTTCTCCAGGCTCTCCTCACCAGCCTTGTTCTCCAGATGCTCCCCAGCTTTGCTGCCCTTCTCTAGACCCACTCCAGCTCCTTAATGTCTTTCCTGGAGTGAGAAGCCCAAATCTGTACAGCCACTCTCTCCTTCTGAGACGTGGAATGACAAAGCCCACCTGGGCTATCCTCTCTCGGTGCCACCAGGGTCCCTCTGACAGCTGTACAAAGGGCCAGGGCTCAGCTCTGATGCCAAGTGCTCTGGTCATGCTTCCCTGTAAGCTTGAGGTCTGCTGGGAACCTCCAAGCATCCCTGGGTGAGACAGCACAGCACAGCTCTCCAGCAGACCCCTGCCACCATGTCTCCCACCACCCTGACACCTAATGGGCTTGGGAAGGGCTGGCACCCAAAAACCCCATCTCAAGGATGCATCAAACATCTAAAGCATGCAGATGTCTCCAGGTGTCTTCTCCCAGAAAAGCTGCCCTACTGCTGCAGGACCAAGAAATCACATTGGATCCTCCTGGGCAGGCAGAGACAGGCACCTCCAAAGGATAATCTGGGAGGCTTTGTTTGCCTCCAGCCCCCCAGAGAGGCTGTTTCCCACCCTGCCCAGTGTGATGGGCTCTCCTGCTCTTCCCACAGGCTGCCCATGAGCAGCAGGAAGGAAGCAGTGACCTACAGGAGGTAGGGAAGGCAGCCTGCGGAGGGGATGTCCGGCTGGCCAGCAGCAGCCTGCTCCTCATTTCCATCTGCCCAGTGAGCTCAGGCCCACATCTGGGCTCTGGGTTATGAGCAGAGCTGGAGAAGGAAGGGCACGGACACACTGAAAAGGTCGCTTTCCTGAAGCAGACATGCAGGAGGGAGCTGCTTTCCTTGGGGCTGACAAGACCCAAACACTCCAGCATGGGCAGCTGCTGGTAGAACTCCAAGAGACGTGTTCACCCAGCAGCAAGGGGCTGCTCTTCCCACCAAGCAGGCAGGGCTGATGCTGACATCAAGCACCAAACCTCACCCTTCATAAGATGTTTTGAGTTGAAAAGGACCTTTAAAGGTCATTTACTCCAACCTCCTTGCAGTCACCAGAGACATCTGCAACTAGAGCAGGTTGCTCAAAGCCCCATCCATCACAGCTTCTGTTTAGGATCTCCAGCCTTCTGGTCCTGCAAGCAAGCTGGGACCTTCATCTTGCCTTCAGGATGGGAGAAAGGATATGGACTCAACCAGGTGACTGCAAGGTCTCTGAGCCAGCCCCCTCCCCTGAACTGAAAGGGGACTCTCTTGCTGCCTTCTCAGCTCTCTGCACCAGCTCCCACCTCATGCTGCTCAGTGGCAGAGGAAGGATGATGAAGGCACTGGAGACCCCTAGGCTGGAGAATACAGACAGCCTTTCCCAAAGCAAGGCTGAGGGAGATCTTTCATCTCTTGGGGAATGCACCAGCAATGCACTCCCCTGACAGACAACATAACCCACATCACCCAGGACTCCCTTATCAAGCTGGAGAGTTGCACCTTCAGAAGATCACCCTCAACAGCAGAGCTCCAGCTCCTCTGAGCATGACCAAGGAGTGGGAGAACATGGAGTAGCTGGGCTTGACCCAGTTATCATCCAGCAGCTGAGCCTCACCACTGTGGGGAACCCCAACTTTGGAGACCTCCACCACCACAGGGAGACTTTCAGATCTTTAAAGGGAGACCTTTAAAGATCACCACCACCACAGGAAGACCCTCCACCACCTTGGGGAAACCCTTAGAAGCCTCTGCCATCACAGAAATCCCCATTACTGCAGAAAGGCCTCTGGAGACCTCCACCTCCATGGGGAGGCCTCTGCCACCATGGGGAGAGCCTCAGAGACCTCCCCCACTATGGGGAGATTTCTACCACAGCCAGCAAACATGTTTCCCTGCAGCTGTGGAGGCTTTTGTGCCCCACAGAGATAGCTGTGCCCCATGACCAGCCTCTGCATCACTCCCTTTCTGCCTACCAGATTTGGTTCCCCAGGGCAGGTACCAAATTGATGCCACGTCCCCTCAGTTGCAGGCCAAGGGTGGAAAATCAGCTCAACCACACCAACACCTAACCCAGGTCCCCTCCTTGAGGCTCCTACCTTGTCTCTCTTAGGCCACTGGACGATGGGGACGCCTGTAAGTGCCAGTTTGGGGTCGCTGTTGGCGTATTCTTCTAGCAGCAGCTAAGGGAGAGAGAGAAAAAAGGGGGATGGGGAGGAGGCAATTAAAAAAACAACAAGGCAGAGAGAGACAAGAAAGCATAGGTGGGAAACTAGGCCCCCAGCAGCGAGGCGGGCTCCCAGCAGATGCCAAGGCCCAGCATGCTCCAGCCAGGGCTGGGAGGGAGCCCACCTCTACCCACGCCCACATGAGACAGAGAAGCCCCACGGGGTGCATCTGCACCAGAGCTTCCATCAGCTGCATGGCAGCCCTGAGGCCCCTCAGTGCTGGCAAGGGGGAGAAGCACCAAGCTCCTGTGATCCAGGAGGGGTTTATGGAGGAGGAGTCACAAGGGTCATGTTCCCCCAGCAACAACCCCCCACCCCCACCCCGCAACCTTCTTTGCCGGCTCTGGGTAGCTGGAGGGTGCAGCAGCAGCAGGATGTGGTGCCCCAACACCCCCTCCACAGCCTGGTGCAAGCTGCTGGGTAGCCAATAGCTGCTCCCTTCTGCACTGTCTCGGGATTTGGCTTTGACTTTGAGTGATCCCTGGGCACCAAGCAGTCTGGGCATGCTGCCCTCTGGTGCCAGGCACCCTTGCCCCGAGTGAATGCAAGCTCCCTGCACTCATCCTGACCCTTTACACCAAGCTCCCTCCCCATCCTCCATCGCAGCCCCCTCCTCACCACCATTCCCCACTCAGTTTGCCCATTCCCCACCCAATTTGCCCGTTGCAAAGGTGCTTTATTTACTTGGCGTTGCCATGGATACGCTGGCAGGAGTCTCCTGCCGGCATCCCCACGCTGGGTGCTTCCTGCTGCCAGGCAGGACCAGGGCAGGGGTCCCAAGCTTTCTGAGCTGCATATTCCAGCCCAGCATGGTTTTCCAGCTCTTCCCAAGGCTTTTTTTGGGGAAGCAGGAAGCTGCAGCCTCCCCTCTGCAACCCGGCGTGCTGCCGACAGCCCTTCCGCCTTCCCGGGAGCGCAACCGAAAGGAAAGGTCAGGGGCTGGGGGCTCACGCACCTCCGGATCTATCTATAGTGTGCTTCCCTGCCCAGGGCACTTGGGGGGTGGCGGGGGTTCAGCCAGGGGACCAAGGAAGGTGGTGGGGGTACCCAGGTCCCACCTAGCTTGGAGCTTAGGTGGGCAAAAGCCCTCCTTATCCTCTCTGACTGTTCATGCTCTGGCTCAAGGCGGAGGGGACCTTGCCGGAGGGGACAAGGCAAAGGGGACCTTGCCGGAGTACACAACAAGGCAAAGGGGACATTGCTGGGGGACAGCAAGGCAAGGGGACATTGCCGGGGGACACAACAAGGCAAGGGGAACCCTGTGAGCTCACCACATGCTTCCCCCCAGCCGGCAGGAACTCGGCACCCGTGAGCGAGCGCGCCCCAAGCAAGGGGAGAGGAGCCCAACCACCAGCCAGGAACCCCGCTGGAGCGGAGAAGACCACCCCCCCCGCCCGCAGTCCCCCTCCCGCACACTCAGACTGGGTCCAGAGTGTCCCCACGTCCCTTCCCCGTGCCACCAACATTGCCAACTGCCTGACCTTGCGCTTCTGGAGCTGCCGACACTCCGGGGTGAAGTTTGCCGAGCCCTCTTTGTTTCGGTGCCCGCACTGGGAGGGTTGGGTGTCCCCCCCCTACTTTGCCCAACCACCTCCAGGGGTTGGTTTTAATCTGAGCAGAACCAAAGCGGATCCCAAGTCTTCGGGGCCATGGTTGGGGGGTAGGGGGAGGGGAAGGGGTGGGGAGGGACGGGATAAATGTGTCCCCTTCCCAGAGCACCCTGGGTTTGTCTTGGGTTCCGGTAACCGCACTGGCAACCGCGTGCTCCTGCCGAGCCCTTGGGCAGCGGCAGCAGCAAGCAGCAGCTTCCTGAGGCTGGAACAATGCTGCTGCGTCACCCACATGCGGTTCCCAGCAATGCTTTGCAAGAGGGAAGATGGCAGAGGAGGAAAAAAAAAAAGAAAAAAAGAAAGAGAAGGAGAGGAGAGGAGAGGAAAAGAAGGGGGAAAAATCCCACACCAACCCCCAAAACCACCCCCACCCCCCACCCCTTGAGCCAGCCAGAGCGAGCAGAGGGCAGAGCCGGTTCTGCTGCAGAGCCGGGAGGAGCCCCGAGGATGAGCGGTTGGCGTGGTGGAGATTGGCGCATGGACCCCCCACCCCCCAACACACACACACCAGTAAGCGTGGTCCCAGCGTCCTTCCCTCCCTCCCTGCCTCCCTCCGGCACCCGCAGTCGGGAGGTGCTGGGAGTTGGGATCCCCAGAGCGCGCTGAGACCTCCGCTCCCAGCCCCGTTTTCACTGATGGCTTTCTTTTGTCTTGGGCAAGGGGGGTGGGGGGGAGGAGGGGGGTGTTTGCTGCTTCTTTTTTTTTTTTTCTGGGTGGGGGTGGTGGTGGTAGAAGTTTGAGCCACTGGGGGATAGCCCTGGTGTGAGCGGAGAGGAAGGGGCTGCAGGGAAGGAAGGGTTTCTCGGGGTGAGCCCTGAGAAACGGGGGGGGCTGCAGGGATTGCAGCTGCAGCCTCCCGACCTGGGTGGACCACAGCCAAGTTTGGCAGCTCAGCCAAGTTTGGGTCCCAAAGGGATCGGTGGCCTCACCACTAGATGGGGACAGACCTGTACTGGGTGAAGAAACCCACCAGCCGCAGCTCCCTGAGACCAAGCCCCCATCAGCCCCAGAGCACCCCGGTTAAAAGGGAGGAAACTCTTGAGAGCTCCTCCAAGCAGCTCCCACTCCTGACACAGCCAAAACATCTGCAGGTAACCTCAGCTTTTGTCTCTTTTGCCCCTGGAGAGCCCGGGGAGTCACTGCCACCATGACCAGACACCTGCATCTGGACTGTCATTACCTGAAAACCCACCAACACCCTTGGGACCCTGGCACAGGCTCTCCCAGCCCTGCAGTGTGATTTGGCCCAGCATGAAGGACATGCAGGGTGGCTCCTCCACCATGTTGCCAAGGTCAAAGGCATCAGATGGCATGCAAGGTGATGCCTTGGCAGAGGGGTCTTTGGCCCCATGTGTCATGGCTCTCATTTGGACAGCGATGGAGGAAGTGTCAGACATCTCATGAACCACCACTGGCATACAGGGCTTTCTTGACAGTTCATAGGCCACCCTGAACTTCCTCATCCAGCCCTGGTGGAAGCAGTCTCCTTTCCTCACCAAGTTCCCTCTGTCTTGCAGCAAACAGAGGACTCTCGAGTGCCTGGAGACCCCCTGCTCCTCCCGAGGGTGCTCACCAGCATTTCTAAATCCCCTGGACTTCAGCAAGCTGCCATGCTTGCTGCTTCTCTTAGACATGAGCACCTGGAGAAACAAACTGTCTTGGGAGAGCAGATTCCAGCTGGCAGATATACTGGGGCTGGGTAAAGACCGCATGAGGCAGGAAGAATGTTCCTAGCACATGTGACCCACAGGAGGACCAGACCAGGCAGACAAAGAAAGTGTTTGTAGAGGACCAGGGAGATGTCTTTGATCATCACCAACCAGAAGGTCTCCCCTCAGCCTCCTTTTCTCCAGGCTCAACAACCCCAGGTTCCTCAGCTGCTCCTCACTAGCCCAGTTCTCCAGACCCTTCCCCAGCTTTGTTGCACTCCTCTGGACCTGCTCCAGCCCCTCAATGTCTTTCTTGGAGTGAGTGGCCCCAAACTGACCCCAAGATTCCAAGGGTAGCCACCCTAGAGTGCAATCTGGGGGGAAGATTGCTACTCGAGTCCTGCTGGCCACGCTCTTGCTGATCCAGGCCAGGATGTTGGTGGCCCTCTTGACCACCTGGGCACATGCTGGCTCATCTTTAGCTGGCTGTAGACCAGCATCCCCATCACATGGCCTGTGGCAGGGTTGAGGCCACCCCACCCCATGGCTCAAACACATTCATCATGTACTTGAAGGTCACGGCGCACTTGACACAGGAAACCAAAACTGCAGCCCCTGAACAGCACCAACTCCTTCAGCCAAGCACCACCAGAGCTTGGCCAGGGAACCACAGCCCACCCTGGAACCCCAAATGCAGCAGAACATCAGATCTACCAAACAAACCACCAAAAAAACCTTGGGAGACAGCACTTGGAATAGAAACACAACAGCAAAGATGAGGATACACCCATGGCTGTGCCTGGATGTCACCTTTGGTACAGGCAAGGAGATCACCAGCAGCAAGGAAGGAACCAGAAAGGAACAGTGGTTTGAGGACCTAGAACAAACTTCTGATGAATAGGGTGAGGCTGAAAGGGCTAATCCCAATGGAGTCACTACAACATGTCCAACAGATACAATTCAGGGTGTAAAACAAGGCAGGGAAAAGACCAAAGAAATCCTAAAATAGAAAAAACACCCAAAACCAACTTGTATGACCCAAGGTCATCTCCTGAGAAACACCCCAAAGAAGCAAGGCCAAATGCACTTGGGGCCAAGGAAAAGGCTCCAACTGTCCCAGCATCCAGCAGCCCAAGGAGTTCACAGCCAGAACTGGGAATGAAGTGCATCACAAATGGGCCATCTCACACCAACACCCAAAACTGACCCCAACTCAGGGCTCAGAAGGTCCCCATGAGGGTCTCAGCCATGTTGGTGCAGTATCAGCCTCATGTAGAGGAAGAGGAGGACACCAAACCCAAAGACATCACCTCTTGCCCCAAAACAGAGGTGAGAATGGCGCCACAGAATCACAGAATAGTTTGGAAGGGACCTTCAAGATCATCCAGTTCCAACTGCCCCTGCCATGGGCAGGGATACCTTCTACTAGACCAGGTTGCTCAAAGCCCCATCCAACCTGGCTGTGAACATTTCCCGCCTTGGCGCCTCCACTTCTCTGTGCAACCTGTTTCAGCGCCTCACCACCCTCACGGGAAAGAATTTCTTCCCGATGTCTAATCTAAATGAGGTAAAGGTCAAGCACAGCTTCCTTGTGAGGAATATGCCACAGAAATAAGGGCAAATGGGCACAAACTTGATCAATAAGAAGTTCCATCCAAACACGAGGAGGAACTTCTTTCATTTAAGGGTGCTGGAGCCCTGGAGCAGGCTACCCAGAGAGGTGGTGGAGTCTTCATCGCTGGAGACGTTCAAAGCCTGCCCGGCCGTGTTCCTGTGACATTCCCTAAGGTGAACCTGCCTTGGCAGGGAGGTTCAGCTTGATCTCCAGAGGTCCCTTCCAGCTGCTACTGCTCTGTGATTCTGTGACCCTTCCACCTCCAGCACTGCAGGAAGCAGCTGCAGCCCCAGGGAATGGCAGCACCGGTGGCTCCCCGACGCATCTCCACCTACCTTGACGTCGGCGATGAGCGCATCCTCGTCCTCGATGCCGGTGGGGACGCACTTCTTGTGCAGGGGCAGTGACTCCAGTTTGTCCACCAGGCAGCGCAGCCCCTCCAGCTCAAACTGGGTCAGGTGGACCCTCCTGTTCTTGCGTGGGCTGCCGCCGTTGGGGTCGCAGGCCTGGCCGTTCTGGGAGCCCCGGCTGGAGTCAGAGGAGTCCATAGATGGAGTCTTCTTCAGCCCTGGCAGGCTGCTCCGGCAGCTCTTGCCCAGTTCATCATAGTCCAGGCTGGCACCATTGGCAATGGGGCTGGTGAGAAAGGACCTCCTCGTGATTGGCCGCCTGGATTCCTTCCCTGCTGCGTCCTCATCATCCTCCTCCTCTTCCTCCTCTTCCATGTTTACCGAGTCTGAGGAGCTCAGCTCCATATCTGCCACGATGGAGAAAGAGAGGTGAGCACAGTGACCAGAGCAGCACACATAAGAGAGCTTCAGCTTCTAGAGGGATCCCTCCAGTTCCAGAGATGCTGGGGCAAGGTGCTCAAGGTGAGAGGGAAATAGCTGAAACCCGTTCCCATTCCTGGTGAATTTTGTGGGGAGGTGAGGGCACAGGACATGTCTCTTGACAGCCACACTCTAGACTGAATTCCACAGGACACTTTGGAAGGACTTTTAAAGCTCATCTAGTCCAACCCCACTGCAGTCAGCAGGGACACTGCAACCAGAGCAGGTTGCTCAGAGCTGTGTCCAACAGGGCTTTGCTTTGGAGGGTGTGGAATATCTCCAGCTATCTGGTCCTGGGAGTGACTGGGGACCTTCATCCCGCCTTCATGATGGGAGAAAGAGGATGTGGTCTCAACTAGGTGATGATGAGGTCTCAACCTGACTGTCCAGGATCAAGCACTCTTCCTCCCTCTGAGCCCTCTGCCCTAGTTCCCACTTCATGCTGCTCAGGGGTAGAGAAAGGGTGGGGAAGGCACTGGAGACTCCAGGCTGGCAAATAGCAGAGATAGTCAAGGGCTGAGGGAGATCTGCAGAGAACCACAGGACAAGAACAAGAGCTGGGAGCCATGGCTCTCTGCCAGAGCCCCTTGGACAGCTATGGAGAGCCCTGAAGAGGCTGTGGTTGTCAGGGGAGGTTTCCATGAGTTGGCATTTCCAGCCTTTCAGGGGGAGTGAAGATAGATTTGTTTCAAGGGCCTTAGGTGGAGGCTTTCCAGCTCTCTCCCACTCTGCAGAAGGCTCTCTGGAAGAAATCATCTCTTGAACACTGCTCAGGTCCTGCTTGCCTCAGCTCCAAGGAGGTCAAACATGCCTTTTGCAAGGGACTCCCTGCACATAACCTTGACAGCAGCTGAAGCTCTGCATGCAGGAAGCCCCTGACCAGCAGGAAAACATCACTGCCCTGCAGCCCACAGTACTGCGGTGGCTGCTGCACTTCCCTCCAACTCTGCTCTTAGAGGTTTTGTGTGTCACAGCAAAACCAGGAACTTGTATGCTGGTTCTGCAGCTGCAGGGAACCTGGCCAGGGGCAAAGGAGGAAGCAAAAGAGCCTGGCTCCTTTTGACTCCTTGCTCAAAAAAGAAAGGCACTCACTCACACCCAACTCGTGCCATGGAGGAAGTGATGGTCCCAAATAGTCCTTCAGACTGCTGAGCCAGACAGCAGCCCAGAGGGAGGGTGCAAGGAAAGGGGGCTGGAGAGCCCTTACCCATGCTGAGTGATTCCTTCTGGAAGTCCTTGGTGAGGTGGGAGCGGCTGGTGATGCAGTAGACGTAGCGCTCCAGCACGTACCAACACATCTCGTAGTAGAAGGGGTAACGAAACTTATTCGGGACCTGGAAAAGAGGGAGGAGGAAAGGCATCAGCTCAGGTCTCCTTTATCACCAGGCTGCACAGAGCCAGCTCAGATTTGGCTGCTTCAAACCAGACTGCTCTCCTCTGGAGAGGCAGGAAAGACCTGTACGTGTTCAGCAGCAGCACTCAAGCTGCTGGAGCCATCAGCAGGCAGAGCAGAGACCAAGCAAGTCATTAACGCTGCAGCTCCTTCCCCCCAGACCTTCTCATTAGTGTTACAAAAGAACTGGCAGATGCCACAGAAGGTTTCAGCTGAAGGTGATGGTTCAAGCCCTCTTCCCAAACATCTGACAGTACTTGGATGGGTAAAGGAGAAAGGCTTATTAAGAGTGGTTACCAGCTTTGTCACATCAGCACCAGCAAGTCACACACAGGCAGAAGTAGTCCCTGGCCCTGCTGCCTGCATCACATCTTCTCAAAGCTGCAGTGCCCAGGGTGGAGCAGGAACATGCTCCATCATCCTGTCTCTCAGCTGCTCTGGGCACAGGGCTGACATCTGAGAGCTAGCCCACAGCTTCTGCCTGCTGAAGCACCCTGTACTGCTCTGGAGAGGCCAAGTGTGTCCATCACTGCCCAGGCATGTCCTGAAGCTTCTCTGCAGGAGCTGAGCACTGCAGAAGTCAACATCCACTTGTCAACAGCAGTCTCTGTTCCAGACCTCAAGAAGCCTTTAGCTTCAGTTACAGAATCATACAATGGTTTGGGTTGGTAGGGACCATCCAAGGTCATCTAGTCCAACCCCCTGCAGTCAGCAGGGACATCTGCAACTAGAGCAGGTTGCTCAGAGCCCCAAACAACCTGTCCTGGAATGGTTCCAGGGAGGAGACATTTGCTACTTCTCTGGGCATCCTGGGCCAGGGTCTCACCACCCTCAAGTGTCCAACATTTCTCCCTTCTCTCCAATCTGAATCTCCCTCTTTTCATTTCAAACCATCAACCCTTGTCCTGTCACAACAGGCCCTGCTAAAGTCTGTCCCCAGCTTTCTTCTCAGCCCCTTTGAGTACAGAAAAGCCTGCACAAGATCTCCCTGGATCCTTCTCAGTCATCTTAGATCACCTCAAAGTCTAAAATCAACACCAAGCAGCAGCAGCAGGCAGCCAAGTGAGGGAAGGGGCAACATGCTGGATGACCCCCATGGACACAGAATCACTTCAGTCGGAAAGTACCTTTAAGATGATAAAGTCCAACCATTCTCCTACTCTTCCATGTCTGGTGCTAAACCATGTCCCCCAGCACCACATTTCTGCCTCCTTGATACACCTCCGGGGATGGGAATTCAACCACCACTGTTCCAGTATCTGAGACTCCTTTCAGAGAAGTAGTTTCTTCTACCATCCAATCTAAAGCTCTCCTTGCACAACAAACACATTGGTGCCTTCCTCTTCAGGCAGCCAGGGAAGGTCCTCCCCATCACACGACAACTCCCGTCCCCCTCAGAAGCCTGGGGTCAGGATGAAGGAACGTGACCAGCCTCAGTGCCTCATTCTGCCCAAGTTCCACCTTGCCTACAGAGCACTGGAATCTGAGCAGTCTGTCAGAGGATAAGCATTAACCTCCCTACCTGCACAACACCACTCCTGGCTGTACCCATCCCCAGCAGCCCAGGAGGCCACATCCTCCCAGCTCTCCTGCAAGTCCTTACCCGTGTGCGGTCCTCGATGCTGTATATGCGGAGCTGCATAGGGATGTTGAAGCTGTGTAAGAAGTTGCCTCCAAACACCAGTGTGTCCATGGGAGTGTACACAGCATGGATCCAACCTTGGAGACAGAAGATAAAGTTTGAGGAATCCTTCTGAGTGAGGTCAAGGTCTCACAGCCCCTACTAATTCACCAACTGTGCTCTTCAGAGAGGGGCTCAAAAATCTACCCAACCTTCACACAGCTCAGCTAAGCCCACCCTGGAAGGTGACCCTTCAGCCTGCATCCAGGTGGGATGGAAACACATGGACTTGATCTCAGCAAGGATTGACTCCTTGTCACATCAGCCCACCCTGAGGTACCTGAGGGGATGACAAACGTGTAGCCCTGCTTGAGCTCGATGCGCTGGCACTCTGACACTCTGTCCCCAAGGAAAATGTCTCCTTGCTTCCCTGAGAGAAGCCAGTTTTCATAGAGCTCCAGGTTCTGGGGTGTAGGAGGGATCAGCCAGAAGATCTGTAAACACAGACAACACATCTCTGTAAGCCATCCCATAATTAACAGCTGCTGACTACTCCCTGCTTCTTCCAAACCTGCCCAGCTCACTCTCCAGACACCCAAATCTCCTCTTCTCTCAGCCCCAGAGCATGGAAATCTGCAGCAATTCCCAAAGTGTCCTGAGCAGCTGTCACACTGAGGAGGTCAAGCCACTGAGCAAGGTCCTTCCTGACCTGACACACCTGAGCTTGGGATGCTTTGTGAAGTATTCATTACAGCAGTGTCACGAGATTTAGAGCTCAGAGACACCAGAGAACGAGATAAAGGAGGTATTACAGAATGAAAGCATGGTGGAGGTTGGAAGGGACCTCTGGGAGATCACCCAGACCAAGCTCCCTGCTAAAAGCAGGACACCCACACCAGCTTGCCCAGGAGTGCAATGGCCATGGGGAGCTGGAAGCTCTCCACCCAAGAAGACTCCACAACCTCTCTGGGCAGCTTGCTCCAGGCCTCCGGCACCCTCACACCAAAACTCCTCATCTTCAGCTGGAACCTCCTGGCTTCCACTTTGTGCCCTCTGTCCCTTGTCCTGTCCCTGGGTACCACTAACAAGAATCTGACCCCATCCTCCTGACCTCCACTTTCTGCTGTTCCCAGTGAGTGATTTGCAGCACCAGATGTCAGCCATGCAGCCAAATGACCTCTCTGAAGGCCAAGGCACTGGATGAACTGGGGTGGTTCTACTGTACTATAAGGCAGTCTCAGCATCATCTCTAGAATCTGGGTTTTCCGCCCGTGTCTGGCGGATCTCTGAGAGCCTGAACTACTTCCAAGAATCACAGGTAAACAAGTTTGTGGTGGAGAGACTTCAGTTTGATGCCTGGAACCTAAATCTTCAAGGATTGTCAAGAGAAGAGACTAAAAGCCACTCCCCTACAGCATCTGTAGGCATCCTCCTACCTTTCCCCCTCGGTGGATGTGGTACCACACTGAAGTGCCACCAAAGTCCACGTGGAAATCTGTGTAGCATCCCTTGACACTCATCAGACAGTATCTGGTGGAAAACAAGATGACAGTGAAGTGAAAATGAGCGGTGGTCCACATCTTAGAGCAGATACAACAAGGTCAGATGGAATGGGCTGCCCAGAGCCAAGCCAGGGGCTCAGAGCTGTGCCAGATGCCACTGACAGGTTAGCTGGTGGGGTGGTGGTTTGCAGGAGAGCTCACTGCACTTAGACCACAACCCCACAGAAAGATCTAGTGCAGGGAGGAGGACAGCTTTCATCCTCACATCCCCAGCAGCTCTGCAAAGCCCTGTATCTCCAAGTCTGGTCTACAGGGCAGTTCCCAGCAATGAATCCACTCCAGAAATCTCAGGAGAAACTTTTGGTGCTTACCACTTAAGTGCAGTGAGCTCCTAGAAGCCACGAACCCACCCTTCCATACAGCGGGGGAACCTCCTTACACTTGTGGTGTCCTTACAAGTGTCACCCACTGAAATCCCAGAATCCCACCATGGAGGGGTTGGAAGGGACCTCTGCAGATCATCCAGTCCAACTCCCCTGCTAAAGCAGGGCAGCTACAGCAGGATCACAATGACCAGGGAGGTTTGGAGGCTCTCCACACAAGGACACTCCACAACCTCTCTGGGCAGCCTGCTCCAGGCCTTCAGCACCCTCACAACAAACAACTTTCTCCTCATCTTCAGATGCAACCTCCTGGCTTCCACGTTGCGTCCTCTGCCCCTTGTCCTTTTCCTGGGCACCACTGGGAAGAGTCTGGCCCCAGCCTCTTGCCCCCACAGCTCCTTTAGCTCTTGCTGAGCATTGCTCAGCTGCCCTCTGGGGCTGCTCTTCTGCAGGCTCCACAGCCCCAGGGCTCTCAGCCTTTCCTCCTCACAAGGATGCTCCAGGCCCCAAAGGAACAGGCAGACTGCTCCTCCTGCATCCCCCTGGTACCAACTGCTCCTCCCTTGAGCACTTTTCTTTGAAGAGAAGCTCTTCTGCCTGCCACCACTGGAACATCTCCTGAAGTCACTTACTTCTGCACCTTTGGGTACTGCATCTCCAGGATTGCATTTGTTGACTCCGTCTGACTCTCCTTCAGGTGTCTGGGCCACATGTTATCAACCCAGTCAATCAAATCCACCTACAGCAGAGGGATGGGAGACATGAGCAGACATGAAAGGGGCCCAGGAATCCCTTTTGCTACCTCCAGACTGTCCTGAAAGCTCAAATACCTATTTGAGCCTGGTGAGGTCAGCAGCAGCTGGGCACCTGGGGCAATGCAGGGTTGTGCTGGGCCCATCACAACCACTACACACTGGTAGCCAGCTCAGCTCAGAGCACCCACCACAAACAACAGGGCCAAGGAAGCTCTGGTGTTAGCTGAATGGCCATGACACCCCACTTTTGCCCTCCATACACCCAGCAACCTTCCCAGCCCCACACAGGAAGGGCTTGGGAGCAGTCATTCTGATGCCATCTGCTGCAAACACCACAGCAAGAGCTCGAGCATGGTGCTGGGAGGCTGGTCTTCTGCTCAGGGGTCAGGTAGGAGCTGGTGGGTACTGGGCAGCATCTGCTAGGGTGGAATCAACAGCTAAGTAAGCTTCAGGACAGCCAGAGATGTCCAAACTCCCTCTACAGTTGACAGAGAGAAGTGAATGGCCCTAAAGTGCTGCCCCTTCCTCTCCACCGACGGCAGAGGAAGTTCAGGATGTCTGCCCCACTTTCCACACTTCAGCAAGGGTTCACCTCCTGCTCCTCTTCCAGTGCTCTTCTAGCCTTGACCTCCTCTGCCCTGAGATCTCAGCACTTGGTCTCAGAAACCCTCCCTGCCATGCTGCACAACTTTCTGGAGTTCCACCTGAGCCCAGGGTTGCTGTCCTAACAGGATCATGCTTTCCAAACACCAAGAAAGCCACAAAGTTCAGCCAGCATCCAGGCTTTAGCTGCTCTCCCAAAATGCAGCAAGCTCTGTTGAGTTCTGCTACCCAATTTATGTCCAGCTGGAGTTCCAACCCCTGCCCTGCACCTCTCTTTGGCCATGATAGAGATGCTGGTGCAGTATGCAGAAGAGGACTGAGTAGCACAAGACTGAACACCCAAAGTCTGACCTTCTACTTCAACCCAGGTTATTGTTCAAAGTCTGGACTTGTTCATCATCACCAACCAGCAGGAATCAGAGAATGGTTTGGGTTGGAAGGGACCTTTCAAGGTCACCTAGGCCAAACTCCCTGCAGGCAGCCAGGACATCTGCAACTAGAGCAGGTTCCTGAGAGCCCCAACCAACCTGATGTGGAATGGTTCCAGAGATGGGACTTCTACCACCTCTCTGGGCAACCTGGCCCAGGGTCTCACCACCCTCAGGGTCAAGCATTTCTTCCTTAGATCTAGTCTAAATCAGAGAAGGTCCAAGTCAAACCCCAGATCAGCTCCAGCACTGACATGCCTGGCTGAGCCTCTGCATGTTCCAAGCAACTTCTCCCACACTCCAGTGCCAGGCTGCACCTTGCCTACAAATGTCCACAAGCACAAAGGAGGTTCCAGCAGGAGAAAGAGCCCTGCTCACCGTAGCAGGTCTCTGCACCAGGTTCTCCAGTTTGGTGTGGCTGAACTCCAAGCTGATGACATTGTAGAGCTTCTCCCTCTCAGCCTCAGGGGTCTCATAGTAGCGTGCCCACTGCGCCATGGACATCTCGATGTCCCTCTGCGTGTTCACATCCATCACATCCACCATGCGTCTGCTCCCTGCCACGACACACACACAGCACTGCAACCATCCCCCTGCACAACACACCACCCACAGGAGATGGTGCAGGAGATCACAGAACCACAGAAGGGGACCTCCAGAGATCATCAAGTCCAACGCCCCTGCCAAAGCAGGATGCCCGAGGGTAGCCTGCGCAGGAATGCACCCAGGTGGGTTTTGAGTCTCCACAACCTCTCTGGGCAGCCTGCTCCAGTGCTCCATGACCCTCACTGTAAAGAAGTTTCTCCTCATGTTGAGATGAAACCTTCTATGTTCAAGTTTGTATCCATTGTTCCTTGCCTTATTACTGTGCACCATCAAAAAGAAACTGGCCCCCTCCACTTGACACCCACCCCTCAGATATCGATCAGATCCCCTTTCAGTCTTCTCCAGACTAAACAGCCCCATTTGTCAGTCTCTCTTCATAGGGGAGATACTCAAGTCCCCTAATCATCCTTGTGGCTCTCTGTTGGACTCTCTCTAGCAGACCCCTGTCTCTCTTGAATTGAGCAGCCTAAAAGATATGAGACCCTTTCTCAAGGAACCCACCCCCACAAGTGTGATGGTTTGGGTTTCCCCCTAAACTTCCTCTTCTTCCATACCCTTTCAGAACAGAAGCTAGACTCAACCAGGCAAGAGCTGTGATCCATCAGCTAAGCAACAGCTCAGGTTGCTCACACTGGAGGAGTCACAGAACCAGCCCTTTAGCTCTGATGAACCCAAGGACTCTCCCCATACCTCCCCAGGGGGCAGAGGTGCTCCGTGCTCTCCAGACACTTACCGACACACAGCCGCACATCGTTCACGCTGAAGTCTGGGTCTGGCATCCTGCAGGACAAACACTTGGCTAAAAAAATAATCTGGCAAGTCTGCTGGCTGCAGACCCTTCCCACCTGTAACCCCAGTTAACCACCAGCATGAGGAGCCTGTTTTGCTCCTGCCTGCCTTTTGGGTGTGGGTGAAGACCGTGCAACTAGATGCGAGGGAATAGGTCTAGGCTCAATGGTGGGATGAAACACCAGGCCCAGCCTCTGGTTAGGGAAGTGGATTTGAGAATAGCAGAGACCATCTCTACAGTGTGAGCTGTTGTTCAGTGGCTTAGGTTCAACAAGGCCAAGTGCTAGTTCATGCACTTGGGTGACAACCACCCCATGAAAGCTTCAGGCTGGGGGTAGAGTGGCTGGAAGTTGCTCCAAAGGAAGAGGACCTGGGGGGGGGATTTGTGACAGAAGCTGGCGATAAGCCAGGGTGTGCCCAGGTAGCCAAGAAGGCCACCAGCATCCTGGCTTGGATCAGCAAGAGTGTGGCCAGCAGAAGCAGGGCAGGGATTGCCCTGCTGTATTCAGCACTGGTGAGGCCACACCTTGAATCCTGGGTTCAGTTTTGGACCCTTCACTCCAAGAAGGACACTGAGTGCAATGAAGCTGCTGAAGGGTCTGGAGAACAGGGCTGGGGAGGAGCAGCTGAGGGACCTGGGAGTGTTGAGCCTGGAGCAAAAGGAGGCTGAGGGGAGACCTTCTGGCTCTCTGCAACCCCCCTGAAAAGAGGCTGGGGCAGGTGGGGCCTGATGTCTTCTCCCAAGGAGCAAGTGACAGGACAAGAAGAAAGGGCCTCGAGTTGCCTTAGGGGAGGGCTAGGTTGGAGGAACAATTTCTTCACTGAAAGAGTGGCTAAAGCCCTGGAAGTGTTTGAAACATGGAGATGTGGGGCTGAGGGCCACGGTTTGGTGGTGACCTGGCAGTGCTGGGTTAACATCTGGACTTGATGGAGATCTTTTCCAACCCAAATTACTCCATGATTCTGGCAGAGGTGCAAGCAGGCTTTGACCCAAGCAGTCTTGGCTCTCATTTTGAGGACTGCTCACATGAGTTTATCCCCACAGAAAGGGCCCAGCCAGGCCAGTACAAGCTGCATATTCCACTGACACAGCACAACTCTCCAACTGTTTGTGCTGGAGTCCTGCTTTGTACAAACTCTGCTGTCACAGGCAGAACAGGCAGGCTGCCCTTCAAGCAGCTCTTGACCCACAGAAACAACCCAAAGCTCAGGAGAAACCCAGCTGTTTCCAGTGTCATCCTCAATACCAAACCTCTGCCCTCCTGACTCACCCAACAGCTGAAACTGAGCCTGGCACTACTTAGAATCATAGAACAGTTTGGGTTGGAAGAGACTTCCAAAGGTCATCTAGTCCAAGCCCTTCTGCAGTGAGCAGGGGCATCCTCAACTGGATCAGGTTGCCCAGAGCCTTGTTGAGCCTCACCTTGAATCTCTCCAGGCATGGGGCCTCAACTACCTCCCTGGGCAACCTGTTCCAGTGTTCCACTTGCCACCACAGCACAGGGCACCTAGCACTGGGGAAGATGCTGCCTGTGTGAACATCACAGCTCTCAACTTCCACAGCTGGTTGTGATGCTGCTGTTTCTGACCAACTTTGCCAAGGCTGATTTATGCCTCTGACCCAAACCCCCTGCTCCAACAGAACCCCTGGATCAGGTCAGGTTTGGTTTCATTTTGGAGAAGACAGCTGTGATGTTTTGATGTAGTTTGATTGGCTTTAAAACTGTATTTACCATATTTATATCAACATCATTAACTAGCACAAAGTCCTCCACCAGCACAACTGTCCACCCCAAGCTGTGAACCTTAATACTGCAGCAGATGCCAGTTTAGAAGTCACCATGGTGGGGAAATTGGGTTGGAATTCTGGAAAGTGCCAGAAACCCTGCAAAGTGCACAATTCTGGCAATAGATGCCTATGTTACTAAGCAAGAAGCATCAGGCATTGGTGCTGGCATTTGATGAGCTGTGACCATCACCAGGTCGAGCTGTGATCACCTACAGCCAATTCAGTCCTCTCACTTGAAGCCCAGGCCAGTTAGAACAAGGTAACTGAGGTGGAAGGTGCCCCTCTCTGCTCACTGCACATCAAGAGCAGCATGGACAGGACAGAATCCTACCAGCTTGGCAGAGCACTGGTCCATCCAACAGGACCAGATCTCACACAGCATGGAGAGGAGCAAGACATCAGGTCAGAGCCATCCACCTCTCTGTGCCCCTACCACTTACTTTATGCCCAAGCCATCGGAGCTCCGGAAGATGAGAGGGTCTCTGAGGCCACCTCGCTGGATGTATTCAACTGTGAAGTCTGGTGAGGGGACACAAGAAGAGGGAAGGTGTTAGGGGAGATGCATTCAGAGGACTCTTTTGAACAGTTGCTTTTCAGTGGTGCCCAGCAATAGGACAAGGAACAATGGGTATAAAATGGAAACCAGGAAGTTCCACCTCAACGTGAAGAGAAAATTCTTTGGTGTGAGGGTGCTGGAGCCCTGGGGCAGGCTGCTCAGACAGGTTGTGGAGTCTCCTTCTCTGAAGACTTTCAGGACCCATCTGGGTGTGCTCCTGTGTGACCTGCCCTAGGTGATCCTGCTTTGGCAGGGGAGGTTGGGCTGGATGATCTCTAGAGATCCCTTCCAACCCCTAACATTCTATGATCCTGTGACTATAGACAAACTGAGGCTGAAAAGGATCTCTGGAGAGGTCCAGTCCAGCCCTTGCTCCCAGCAAACTGCCTTCAGCCTCAGATCAGGTTGGTCAGGACCCTGTCCAGTTGAGACCCAAGAACCTCCTTGTATTTTGAGCCAGCCAAATAAACCCCTGTTCCTCACTTTCTGTGGAGATCCTAGAACTCCTTAGCAGCAGCTCTGTGAGCAGCATGGTGTGCTGCTGACAGGCCCCCCAGGGAGGGTGGGCTCCAACAGGCTGCCTCAGCCAGGGGAACAGCCATGCAAGGGAAGCCTTGAAGAAATGTTTCTCCCTCGTGGTGAACCCTCCTGAGGCATGTGATGAAAAGACATCCCACTGAGCCATGTGTGTGGGGAAAGAAAGGGAAGATCCCACATGGTCTTTAAATTAAGGATCTAGGAGACATGTGGCTACAATTCCAGGTGCTGACCCAGGCCAACCCTCTGGTTCCTGGCTGCCATGTGTCCCACCAAGCCAGCAGAGCTGCAGGCTGGCTCACTGCTCTTGACAGCAAGTGGCTTCTGTGCTGTTACCCTGTTATCAGCTTCCCTGGCCCAAGGGCTTCAAAGGCTTGAGTCATTCCTCCCCCAGTATGCATCAAACTGCCTTCAAACTCCTTGGGGACTGCTGCAGGACCCGCAGAGGAGCGGGAAATGACCCCTGCCTGCTCTGCACCACTTGGGCTGTGCAAGTAAAGTGGTTTACAGCAAAGCACAGGGCTGGTGTGAACAGCAGAGACTTTGCCTAACTTCACAGAAGGATGGAGAAAAGGCAGCAACATGCAGGGCAGGAGAACATCTACCTGAAAGGAGGGTGTAATGAGCTGGAGGTTGGTCTCTTCTCCACAGGAACAAGTGACAGGACAAGAGGAAATGGCTTCAAGTTGCACCAAGGTAGGTTTAGGTTGGACATGAAGAACAATTTCTTGCCCTTGAGAGTTGCCAAGGCCTGGCCTAGGCTGCCCAGGGCAGTGGTGGAGTCCCCATCCCTGGAGGGGTTTTAAAGCCATGGAGAGGTGGTACTGAGGGCCATGGTTTAGTGGTGAACTGGCAGTGCTGGCTTAAGGCTTGGACTCCAGGACCTTAAAGGTCTCTTCCAACCAAAAGGATTCATGGCAGGATGTCATGAACACCACAACTGCCTTGTAAGCACCCTTCAAGTGAGCAGTTGAGGAGGGCTTGGGTGCAGTCAGATGCACAAGAGCACATCCAACTGTGACCTCTGGCAGCCTTCTAAGAAAGGCTCAGGGGAAGGTTATCTCCCACACCAGGCCTCACTGGAGAAGCAGCCAAGCACAGCAGCCGTCTGGGTACTGACAGCAGTAGCACACACCGAGGCACATCAGTCCAAGACAAACCTTTGCCTTCCATGAAGACCACGAAGGTGGAGTTAAACTTGTTGGTGGACAGCTTTTCCTCGAGGTCAAAGGTCCTCTTGCCTTCAATCTCATCATCAGAGATGCCATCGTCCTCGTAGCGCCGCCTCATGGTGCCACGCTGAGGAGAGAGCACACCAAGGGAGCTCACTTATGGACCAGGAAGAACCACCAGCTTCCAAGAGCCTCACCCCAGCCCAACCCAGCTCAGCCAGGTCCTCTGGGGGAGCCTTTGCCCTGCAAGCACAGGGGCTTTGGGAAGCCCACATGCTTCTGCTCCCCCCTCTGTTCCCAAGTGCCACGCTGAGGAGAGAGCACACCAAGGGAGCTCACTTATGGACCAGGAGGAACCACCAGCTTCCAAGAGCCTCACCCCAACCTAACCCAGCTCAGCCAGGTCCTCTGGGGGAGCCTTTGCCCCACAAGCACATGGTCTTTGGGAAGCCCACAAGCTTCTGCTCCCCAAGAGAAGAGTCTCTCTGTTCCTAAGTCATTATCCACAAGGTCCCTTGCTCACAATAAGTCACTGGTGGCAGCAATTTTCAAGAGAGACCTGCCAGAGAAGATCGATTTAGGCAGGGTCTGTCCTGGATCCAAAGCACACCACTGCAACATCAGATTTGCTCCTCCTACAACCACCAGATTGGTGCAAGCTGGGCTGCCTGGGAGACAGATGATTCACTCCCAATGAGTGCTGACACAGAAACATGGGAAGGGGGGAGATAATCAGTGAAACTGGGACAAAGGAAAAAGAATCTTTCCCATCTTTCCAGGTGCTTCAGTTTTCTGCTGTGCTGGAGCTAAAGGCACTGGGGAACTGAAATCCTTTATGCTGAAGACAAATCCCAAGTTTTCACACCCAGAAGGTGATTTATTCCCTTCTTTCTGCATGGGGAGTAGCTCTTCTCCTAGAGCATGTCCTGAGTACATCTGTACTGGGCTTCCTGACAGACACTAGCACTGCTGGATCTGGAAGGAATTATTGTCCCCAGCTGTTGGCCACCCCTCCAGCCCTCCAGCCCTCCATGGGAATGCTCCCTAAATCCACTCAGATAAAAGCAACCTGCTCTGGATTAGCCAGGCTGACTCCTCCCAATTAGGGATGCTCCCACTGTGAACCATTCACACCAGAGGACAGGGAGGGACAGGATGGGGCAGGAGGTGATGCAGCAGCTGCTGTCACATCTGGGTCTGGAAGCTGGCAGCAGCCTCACAGCAACGGTAGAGGAGTCACAGCCCCCAGTCCCAGTCAGACTGTGATGGAGTTCAAAACTCATTTGGACTTCACAGAATCCCAGACTAGTTTGGGTGGGAAAGGACCTTTACAGCTCACCTAGTCCAGCCTCCTGCAGTCAGCAGGGTCATCCTCAACTATAGCAGGTTGATCACAGCCCCAAGCCTGACCTGCAATGGCTTCAGGGATGGGGCACCCCCCACCTCTCTGGGCACCCTGGGACAGACTCTCACCACACTCAGCATAAAACATTTCTGTCTTCTCTCCACTCTGAATCTCCCTCTGTTAGTTCCAAAGCATCAGCCCTTGTCCTGTCACAACAGGCCCTGCTCAAAAGTCTGTCCTCGCCTTTCTTTTCAGCACCTTTAAGAACTGAAAAGCCACCAGAAGGTCTCCAAGGAGCCTTCTCTTCCCCAGGCTGAATAACCTCAACTCGCTCAGCCTGGCCTCACAGCAGAGGGCTTCCCATCACTACTGTGGCCTCCTCTGGCCCTTCTCCAACAGGTCCACATCTCTCCTGTGATGAGAGCTCCAGAGCTGGACCCAGCACCACTGGGGAGCAGGAACCTGCACAATCAGCTCCCACAGGTCTCAGCTCCTGTTAGCACACAGGAGACTTTGCTGAGGCCCCCCAGGCAGCAGCCAGGAAAGCACCCACTCTTCTCCCCATCATCCATCAGCCCAGCTCAGCGTTTGCTTGCCAGGTAGGAGGCAAATACGGAGCAAGTGCAACAGAAGAAACCAGCCCAGCTGATTCCAGCTCCACCCACAGACCCTTCCTCACCTTCAGTGGAGGAAAAGGAGGAATCCCAAACAGCCCATTTGCTGGACAACCACAATTCCCATCCCAGAACCATTCCAAATCACTTCTGCCTTGCAGAGTGCTGTGTGAGGGTGCAGAAGGCTGAGGCCATCTGGGCAAACACCCCAAGGAAACCTCATTTGTAGCTTCCTCTTTGAATTTCTACACAGAGAGAAGAGGAGGTCAGAGTGCTTCCTCCTTCTTGTCTGGACCATGTCCAGCTGAAGGAGACTTCAGATGGTTTTGCAGGTATCTTATTCCTTACTACATCCCAGCAGGGAAGTTCAAGGCACACCTAGTCCTGCCAAGTATGCTAAGGACCTTCCAGCATGACCAACTTCTCACCCCATTCCCACAAGACCAGGAAAAAAGGCTAAGGAGTACTGATCCCAGCAGGCAGCTCTGTTGTTAATTAGAAGATGTGCTTAATGAAGCAGAGATTGCTGGGTCCTGTAGTCTGTGGGTCTTTGCCAACTTTGGGATCAAGTAGGTGGTGGCATGTTGCAGGCCCAGGCTGGAAGGCAGCTCCAGCCAGAATTGTGATGAGCAGTTGCAGGCCTGTTTCCAGCAGGCACTGGATCCCTGGAAGGTTTTCAAAGCAGTGGAGATGTGGTGGTGAGGGACATGACCTGGCAGTGCTGGGTTAAGGGTTGGACTCCATGAGCTTAAAGGTCCCTTCCAACCAAAACAATTCTGTGATTCTCTGACACCTCTCTCAGCAGAGAGCAGCACAAGCCAGAGGACAGCACTTGGCCAGGTACACCAGGAGCCTGATAAACCCTGGTAGCAAAGTACAGCCTGAAGGCAGCGAGCGGGTCGATAACCAACACACTGGGAAAACCCCTCCTGCAGATCTTGGTGCCTGGCTCCTTGATCCTGGTGGAAGATTTCCTCCTGCAGTGGACACAGTTGTGCTCTGCCAGACTGCCAGCCACATCAGGTACTGTCTGTGCTTCTGGAAGTGGCACCAAGCCAGCTCAGGCTCTGGATTGTGCAGGCCAGCTAACTGAACAGAAACATGACTGCACGGCTTCAGCCAGCTCCCACAGGCAGAAGCTGGGCTCCTGCTGGAGGCACAATCCCAGCAGGAAACCAGTTCCACCAGGACTGAAGGACCCTGCTCCCTACCATTGCTGCTGCCCACTTGATGCCAGCTCCAGTGCTTGGTGACTCTGGCTGGGCATTTGGACCACAAAACCACTTTGTGTTGGTTAATGCTGAGTGTACATCACAGCTTTGAGGCCAGATCCCACTCTCGCCCCGTCTGAACGTGCAGCAACGAGTTGGCCGCTCACTAACAACCCCAGAGGCTTTATGACTAGAGAAAGGTGTTCTGGAAGATGGGCCTTCAGCCCTACCTGGCATGGGCTCACTGAATTGTTTTGGTTGGAAACAACCTCCAAGATTACCAAGTCCAACCATTGACCCAACACCACCATGGCCATTAAATCACATCCTGAAGTGCCACGTCCATATGTTTCCTGAACACCTCCAGGGACAGTAACTCCACCACCTCCCTAGGTAACCTTTTCCACATCACATGGAACATCAGCAATACAAACTTCACCTTATTCCAGACAGATCCACACACAGATCTATGCTTCTGGCTCTACCCTGATCACAGCACCACCTCTGAGGCAATCGGAAGGCTACACCACCAAGGCGCAAACCCCAGGAACCAGGGCAGGAGCACCTGAACCCCAAATCTCTTTTGCAGTGAGGAAGGAGAGAAGCAGAACATTGAAGAAAGGGGCTCCTCTTGTCCAGCTGAGTAAATTCTGAAGTCTAAGCATCAACCACAAAGCTCCCCCATGCCTCATCAGGTCCTCTGTGGGCAGGGAAGAGTCTGGCCGCCTGATGTGCGCAGTCTGTAGGAAAGCAGGATCCCAGCAGTGGCTGAGGAGCCAGAAGCTCTGCCACAATCCAAAGAGCTCCCACCAGTTACACAACGCCTCTGGTGCCCTTGACTGGGGCCACCATGCTTTCATGTCATTGTTGTCTTGGGGAGGGTGGGGACAAACAATATTTCAGCAGGCACAGAGCAGACAGGAGCGAGGAAAAGCTTCTGCTCTTCCAAGCGTGTGTCTTGGGAGAGGCAGCATCTGGTGGGACTTTGGACAAATCTCCACAGCAGAGCTTCCCATCCCTGGGGTGTGCAGCTTCCTCATGGGACAGTGACACAGTTCCTGATCTTTCTAAATCTCCATAGGAGGATAAATGTGGTCAGGATATAAGCCTAGGGCTTGTGCAAGGACTCTTCAAGATCCTTTTCTGCTCTCATGTGCTTTGGTCCTCACCTGCCATGCAGGGAATTGCTACCCAGTTGAATAAGCAGCTGCAGATAACTGCAAAGCACAGGAGCCACACAAAGCCACAACATGCTCACACCAACCTTTCCACCAGCACACACCTTGTGAGAGCTGCACAAATCCTTCCTACAGCTCAATTTCACCTTTTCTAGGAAGAACCAGCTACTTCTGTCCCACAGCCTACACCAGGGCTAGGTCTTGGTGGAACACCCCATCCCAGATTGCTACACTCCTCTTGACTCCTCTTGCTGTGAGCCCATCCAGGCAAATCTCACCAGAGCACACCAGCAAGTCACAGCTCTGAGCTTCCACACTAAGATCTTCCCGGGGGTGGCTCTGCTGCTGGGAGTTCTTCCAGTGTCAACTGTCAGTTCAGCCAGGGACACAAGACTTGGAGATCAGGAGATTCCTCCAACACTGCCATGGGTGAGAATGTCCCAGATGGAGCTCAGCCCCGGGAAAGCAACGGAGACGAGTCAGGCACGTTACATATGGACCTGTTGGCCAAGCCCAGCATGCAGCAGCAACATGGGAACACTGCTTTATGGTCCATGTTAGGATCCAGGCATTTTCCATGCTGATTAGAGTTTTATCAAGGATAAGAAGTCCAAAGGTGTTCTGTGTGTGTCAAACAGGGTGAAGATGAAGGCAGTTTATTTACCCTCCAGCCAGCCAATGATTCCCATCTAAGGTAGCTGTCCATTTCCTTCTGGCCCTCTTGGGGACCATCCACTTAAAGAAGGAACCAGGAAGCATGAATATTAATCCTGCAGACAGCTCCTGCTCTATCCTGGTCCCTTCACTTGCAGCCTCTTTCTCCCAGGGATGCCAGGGAGGTGGCTCCTAGAGCTCCATGGTGGTGTTCTCCAAAACCCCTTCCTGGGTACCTCTCAGTCAGCACTCATGGCTTTGGTGGAGCACAGCTACCTCTGACGGCAAGGGAAGCAACAGTGAGCTGAGAAGAGCCAAAAGACCTCTCTCCTGAGGAGTTTTTTTGGGAGAGGAGAACAATCACCAGGTCATATTTGAGAGAGGAACAAGATGTCCTTTTGCTGAAGGGCCTCATGTACTTACAGAGTGAAACCAACAACCAGCACAGTCTTTGAGTCCCTTCCTGCCCTGTCCGTGGCCATTCCCTTCCTGACCTTCACCATCTTCATCTCCCAGGCCTCAGGAAGCCTCCTCCTGCTGTGCAACAGCTTCATCCACTTCAGGAGACCAGAGCACCTCTCACTTTTCCTCTCCATCCTCACCTGCAGCTGCGTTTTCTTCTCAGCTTCTCTTCCTCCCAAGCACAGGATGCAATAACCACACCGCCTCCTGTCCCTTGGGCTACAAAGGAAGGATCCTAAAGAGGTGTGCCCATGTCACTCAGTTAATATTTGGCCTCTGCAGAACTATTTGCTTTGCAGATAGTACCCCAAAGACAATCAGTAAAGTGGTCCTGGGCTCCCTACTCAGCCATCTAGGGGGTAGCACCACAGTGGGACCTGAAGAGAAGGTCATATTCCCTCAAGCAAGAGATCCAGGACAACCTCTCAGTGGCCATGTCCAGCGCAGGGCAAGTCTGGAGGCCAGCTCAGCTCTAGGACAAGCTAGCAGGCAGCTGATTTTAGCAGGCAGCTCTGCTTGCCCCATCCACCAGTGATGACTTTCTGAGCAAGACCCATCATACTAGCCCAACTGTTCTGCTGCCTGGTTTCACAAGAGGAACCCAACAACTAACCCACTTTAAACATGATTTGTTTCCCTCAAGACCTGGAGAGCAGAACTGGTATGTCCCAGGCTGAAGATTCCTGGACAGAGACAGACAACACAGCACCAGGCTGAGGAGTGAAGAGGAATCTCTGCAGAACTGGAGCCCTTCCAGGCTTCACAGCCCAGGAGGGATTCCCATCACGAGCAGGGCTGGCAGCATTTCAGGATGAGCAGGGAGAACGCTTTGGTTTGCACTTTTGGATGTAGACAAAGAGTAATTGGGGAACTGGAGCAAGGCTGAAAGAGGCAGGTGAGGAGCCAGCACCAACCAAGGAGAACTCCAGCAGCTGCTGCTGAACCACATGCTGCCCAGCCACAGCAGCAAAACCACCAGACACAGGAACAGGCCTGATCAGATCACAGATGGGCAAGTCTGGCAACAGTCCCAATGAGAAAACACTGCTCCTAGGGCAGGACATGGCTTCTCATTCCTGTCACCTCCAGTGCGTGTCACACTGTCCCAATTAGCTTATGTGGCCCTACCAGCCCTCGCACTGCCCATAACCATCACCAGCCATAGCACCCTGGGACCTGGACAAACCCTGCCTGGATTCCATGAGAACTTGAGGAAGCTCATGAAGGACTACCAAATCCTCCAAACCCCTTTAGTTACCTCCCACCCCCCTAAAGCAGAAGGCATCCAAGGCAAAAACCTGCTGTGCTGAGCTCTTTTGCTGCTGGGGTGTCCCCAGCACGTCCTGTGCAGTCAGATTGATGAGCACCACCAGGCCTGTACTGGAAGGCTGGATCACAGGAGTGCTGGGAGAGAAAAAGCACTAGAAGCCCTGGGATTTGTCCTTCAATTCCTGCTAAGAGGACACCATACAGAGAACAGCAACAAGCTGCCTGAGTCACGGGTTATGGGGCCTAGGATGCTTAGGAAAGACAACCACCCAAGACCACTGGGAAGAACATGGCCAGAGCGTGGAACCATCTACTAGGATGACACTTCCTCCACTCTCTGCACTGTTGCACCACCACTGCACATACTCCCTCCCCCTTTGCTCCACAAGCAGCTCAGAACCTGCTCCTTCCTTACTCCAAATGGGCCAAAGGGGCTCTGGGGTTTGGTGCCACGTGGAAGTATTTGCACACAGTGAACTGGAGGCACAGAGGCCACTTCCAGCTGCCTCATCTCTATCCCAAGATGAAGCTCCTGAGAGGCAGGGGTGTAAGGGTTAACAAGAAGGAAGCTGGGCACTCTTGGACTGCACAGCACAGCTTTGCTGCTCTTACACCTTCTGATTGCTCCTCCAGTGTTTGTGCTGCTGTCTTGAAGTTCTGCAGCAGCTTCTCCAAGTTTTCTTCTCTCTCACCCTGCAGGCTTTCACTTCAGGAAAAGTTAAGCAAGGCAAGAAGCAACATCGCAGAGGACCATCCCCTCTGCATGTCTTTCTTGGAGGGGTTGGGAGCTGCTCCTCTAGATAACAGCAACGTCCTGATCCTTACTCTGGTGCCTTTTATCAAGCCACCTCTTCTGCCAAGCTGCCAGGCCCCACAATGATAGGGCAGCATGATCTACAGTCAGTTCCCACCCCTGAGGGCCAGCACTAACCACAATCACCACACCCTGGAGACTCTTCCTTGATGACATAGAAGGGTATGGGGGCAGCCTTATTAAAGCTAAAACATGGAAGATCCAAGGAAAGGCAAAAAGCAAGGAAGCCACCCAGATGTGCACCTTTCCAGGCACCCAACCACGATGGAAGTGCTACAGAGTACCTCCCCGCCAGACTATCCACAAACTCACCTAGCTCTCTGTACCACCCCATGGCTCCAGGCAGATCCCAGCACCAAACCTCATCTGGTTCAAGTTCCTGGAGCTTCCCCAGGGATTCAGAGTCTCTGGACAGCCAGCTCATGCTGTTTACTACTGGAGCTGTTTCTACAGCAACACAGTGGCACGATCATGGACAGCAGAGAAACAGGAGAGAAGAAACCCTGTCCAACAGGTCCATCTCCTCTCTGCTCTCACGGATTCACAGGCTAAGCTTTGCCACCAGGTTTATCTGCAGGCAACCCCCTGCAGATAGCTACTCACCTTCCTCCCTTGCCTCCTAAGAGCTAGGAAGAGAGGTAAACAGGGAGGATCAGCAAACAGAAAACTTTGAGGTCATCACAAACTGTCTGCTCTCTCCAGATTAAGCTCCAGGCTCTATGAGTAAATCTCTTCCAGCATCAGTGACCTACAGTAGCTCACACTCGTCCTGGATCCTGATTTTCCCACCAGATGAACAAGGATAAGGGAAAATGAGCTGGTGTGGTTCAAACATTGGTGGGTAGCTACCTTCAGCTGGGTGAGAGACATAGGGCACAGAGCATTTCCTAACTCTTAACTAAGAGAGAGAGCAGTAGGAACACATTCTCACTACTCTTTGGCCCTCAAAAATCACAAGACCTCAGCATCCTTGCCAAGGGAGATCTGCACGTAGCTCAAAGTGGGCAGCACAGCTTGTTCAGGCCACTGCAGAAAGGGAAGACCACCACCAAAGTTCCCTGCAGCCCCCAGGAGACTGACCCTCTGCCCAGAGCCCTCCAGCACAAGCAGCAGTACAGCAAAGAGCTGGGTCTGCAGCTTGCCCAGCTTGGGACCATCCAAGACAGAAGAGAGCTGGGATGCTGCTTTCAGATTTTGTTGACAGGCTTGTGGAGGCTGTGTCTGTACAGGTGCAGCCACAGAGAGCTCCTCAGCTCCATCTGAGATGCTCACATTCCATTGTCCAAATGGGGACAAATGCCTGACCACTGCTCCCTGGGCTCTGCATAGGATTGTTCTGCCTGACCCTGATCCCAAAAGCATCAAACCTCACTGAGCTGAGAGGCTCTCCAAGCCAACTGGAGACAACACTTCCAGTTCTGAGATAAGTGCTCCCCACCCTCCTTGCCTCCCAGTGCTTTTGCTAGTTCAGTATCTTTGTTATCTCATCACAGGTCCTGTCCTCCTGCTCTCATCAGCTTCTCCATCAGAGCCAAGAACAGGCAGGACATCCAGAAAGGATGATCTGCTCAGCTACACCAACCAACCCCTGCTCTCCAAGCACAGCCAGCTCCTGCCTAAGGCTCAGTCCACTGCTACAGCTCCACAACATGCAGGGATTCACTGTGAGATGCCACCTTCCTCCTCACCTTCTATCTCTTCCAGATACCTTCGACCCCAACAAAGGCAGGTCAGGCATTCTGTAGAGAAGTTTGTGAGCTACTAAGTCAACTCTGATAGCAAATGGAGCTTTCTAAAGCTCAGGTTGCTCAGCCATCATTTCCTCCTCTGGAATAAGCAACACTGCTGTCACCAGCAGCACCAGACAGACCTCTCACCCTGAAGACAAATGCTTCCCCTCACACTGTTCAGAGGACAATCTTAGTGCACCACCTTGTTTCTGCACTTTCTGAACATATCACTTCCCCTACCTGTGCCATTTCTCCCCCAGAACCCAGTGGCCTCTAGACTCCTGTCTGGGTGGCTCCTGACATAACCAGCCACCAGCAAGAAGGAACTGAGGACATGGGGACTGTTCTCCTAACTTGTGTCACCTCCACCTGGGGTAACCTTGTGAGAACCTGCTTATTAAGAGGAGACATTGTAAATATTGTGTGGTAACTCACAAGTACCTTCAAGTGCTCCTGGTGCTTGCTCATTCCAGGACACACTGAGGACACAGCAAGGCTTGAGACAGGGAGAAACCACCAGAGACAGTCCTCCTGCACTCCTCTGCTGACACAGAACATCAGCCAGGTGCTCTCAGAGATACTTTCTCCCAGGGACCACCACACTCTTGCATCTCTCCAGATCCAAATGCTCACAGGGGTTTCTAAAGCTTTCCAAGCAACACCTTCACTTGCTGCCAGCTCCCAAGGAGCTGCTCAGACCAAATCTGAAGAGTCCCTAAATAATTTAGAACTCCATTATTAAACCTGGGTCATCTGGAAGGACTCATTTGTAGTGTCTTCAGTTTGAGGCAGAGAGAGATTCATCATCCCACTCACATAGGTCCTGCCTGGACTGAGAAAGTGAGGTGTGCCCAGTGACATTTGTTCAGACTAGGTTTCACCTAGGGTACAGAACAGACAAACCTTGAGCCCTCTGGGCATCACTCAACAGGGTAAGGGATGGTCAGAGTCACATTTCAGATGGCACAACCACCCAGGCTCCCACCCCAGCACACAGGGCTCATCCCATGGGTAGGTTCATCCCAGCACAGATTGTCCCAGGTCAATGGGACCAGCTCTGAGAAAGCCACTATCCATCAGGACTGGCTTCTGTCAAGCACACCAAGATCTGAGGATGGACAAACAGCAATCACAAGAGATCATTATGTGGTAGCAAGCAGGAGAACAACCCAGAAGTCCACATGAACGTGATGGGATAGTATGAGCCATTCAAGATAGAACAAAGGCAACTGGTTGCCCCACTCAGGGAGGGCAGCAGCTGTGGCCTCCTCTTTGCTATCTCACCAGGCACAAGCAGTGTCCTTCCAGCCCACCAACTTCTCTCTCCCAGCTTTGAGGCCATCTATGTCCTCAGTGATGGGAGGGGAAGGGCTGGAGCTTTGTCACACGTCACATGAATGCTAACACAGGCCTTATTGGCCCTGTGGGTTGTGTCCTGAATTTCCCATCACAGGAAGGACTTGGTACCACCAATGTCAACAACTTGGAAGCCATAGGACTAGAACTGCTGTGACTCTGGTCAGATCCAGCTTTGCCATCCTTCAGATGTGGGCAGTGCACTCCTGAGGGTGCTGGTGCCACTCCACACATGCTGCAGAAGAAACCTTCTCCTCCATGCTCCTCAAGCTTCACCCCACAGCTGATGAGTCCACATTCTGTGAAGCTCATGTGAACTCTGGCCCAGGGGCTACCATGGACACCAACATGTGAGGACAGGTTTGCTCACTGCTGTTTACAGCAGAGGCATCAGTTTTTGACTGGTAGGAACAGGCACAGGCCTCCTCTCAAATTTCACATCAGGATCTGACCAAAGGGAAGGGAAGGGCAGGGCAGTGCTAAGGCAGGACACCGACTGCCCCAAGCCATGGGAGAGACAAAATTTCCCTCCCTCCCCACCTCTCATATGCTCCAGAGCACTTGAGAGGGTGGATCTCCACCTCCCCCAGCCCATTTCCCTTCATGGGTGTGACAGCCATCTCCAACAGCCAAAAGATGGGTGCCATGGCTCCCAGCCAGGGATGGCCACTCAGGACCCACCACTATGCCTTCAGCAGGAGCCCCAGAGAGCACTCACTGCCCCGGGGGAGGGCGAGGCCCCACCACAGGCTCTCCCCAGCTGCAGAGCCACTCGAAGAGATTCCTACCCCACCCTGTCTGCCCATCTCAGATTGCCACCAGTCCCATCACGTTTGCAGCTAGCTCACCAACCCAGCACAGACAGCTTGGATTAGATGCCACCCCCCTACCAGCTAGGGCACGACGCACAATTCCCCTCAGCTCCTGTGGTACTAACAGAGAGAGGGAGGAAGGGAGGGAGAAAACCTCTTGAACCAGCTCTGCCACACCAGCAATCCTGCCTTGGAACCACACCCTGAGATGCAAACTGCTGACTTGACAGCCACAGAGAGACCACGATGGGCACCATTTGTCCTCAGGGTGGTGGCACTCGCCCACTATGCTTCCCTGAGATGTTCTAAAGTGATCCAAGGCTGCTGCCCTTCATTCCTCACCCCAAGTGTGGTTACTGAAAAGTGTCCAGCATCACTTTGGTGAGGTGCTAATCCCAACTTGGAATTCATGGAGTCTTGCTAGGCTCAGTTCACTGTAAAGGGCTGGCAAAATTAGCCCTGGAGCAGACAGAAGGTGATAGATTTCCTCACAGTTCCAGCACCTCACTGACTCCCCTGCAGGAGGACAGGCAGCCACCAGCCATGTGTCCTGCTGAGGAGCCATTCTGCAACTCCACAGATCAGGAAGGGCAGAGTGGTTTTGTGTGTGGTGAAGACTGGAGTAGGAGAAACCTCTCCCCAGAGGATAACCACACACACACTCAGTGCTGCAACATAGCTTGAGCACAAGAACATCTTTAGAAGGTGCTGGGTCACAGAGCTCCAAGTTTGCTGAACAGTTCCCAGCACCACCAGCAGGTCCCTTCCCTGCTGATGAACCAACACAGATCTAACCTTACCAAATCAAGTGAGTTATATACATGCAACAGGTTCTCCTGGGTCTCATGGAGATGCTGGTGAGTGACCAGGCTGATTGAACTTCTCTTTCTCCACAGCCAGAACTGCTCACTTTACCACCTCTGTCTTTAACAAGTCCATGCTCCAGGTGCCAGCACACCCTTGGCCCACTTGCAGGGAGCTGAAGAGCTGCTTATGACACGGGCTGGGTGCGACCACCCAGTGACAGTCAGTGGAAGCCTTCCAAGTCTCAGAGAGGGACCACAGCATTGTTAGTGCCAGGGCTGGACTGTCACTCAGGGTGCAGGACACAATAGAGCATTTCAGCTCCTCAATTAAGGGCCTGCAAAACATGCATCTACAGCTTATAAAGCCAGCACCTCAAACCAGTCCCCCAATACTGTCTCATCACAGGGCTGAGGAACAGAAACTTAGGTAGACTTAGTAGGAAACCACTCCACAGGTCCTGTCCTCGGCTAATCACTGTGCAGGGAGGTTCAGCTGCATCACAGAGTAGGCAACACCAATACCTTGCTGCTGTGCACCTTCTCCCTGACCACACAGCATCATCATCTGCCTTCTTTTACAAGTGTCAGTCTCCCATAGCTGGCCAGGATACAGTTTCTTCCATAGCTCATTTCAAATGGGTGCAAGATACCCCCCAGCGATAGCCCTGCGTCCAGATCAGCTCACCCAGGCCTTCAGAAACCTTGGGAGCTGTGGATGTAGAGCCTGAGCTAGGAAGGAAGCAGAATTAGGGCAGCATGACCCACCTAATGTATGTGTCAGATCACACAGGGACCTGTGAACTGCCTGAGAACTCTCCTAGGAGTGTGACCACATCCAAAGCAGAGGTGGCTTACTCCTCAAAACTCAGATCTTTCACCAAAGCCATTCAGAAAAGATCAGATTTGTGTTGAAGCACAGGGAGGGGAAAATATTGCTCCCTGAAGAAACCAACATGGAAGGCTCCAGACTCCCTCTAACCCTACTGGAAACCAGTCAGTCCAGAGATGCTTTTGCCATCTCAAACCATGCATTAATTCAACTCCTTCACCACTGGAAACCACTCTGGCCAAGGCTGTTTGGCTGGTAGGACTGCTACCAGACTTATCATCCTTTGTTTTTGTTAAACACATTTATTCTTTTGCTAGCACACCCCCCAGATGCCCCAGGCACACACCAGAAACATTACCTAGAGCAGCAGACACCAACCATCTGTCTACCTGCTAGAACTCTGGATGTTTCCCTACCAGAACTTTTGATGCTGGCACATTAAAGCAAACTCCCAGGACCATTATGGGGGAGTAGGGTATTCAAATAAATCACAGTCAGCACTTCTGTCCTCCTGGATAAATTTATTTGTGATATCTTGCTCTGCAAAGGGCCACAAAGACCACCTGAGAGAAGAGCTCCCTGCATTTCCTAGCATAAATAATGAAAATAATCATTTTTTTAAAAGGTATTTCACCAAAGGAGTGTCACAGGCTCAGCAGGAGAACATAAAGAGTTGGAAAGCTCAGAGGAAAGGCCAAGCAGGAGGCATGAACTAAGCCTCACCTAGCACACAGGGGTCATGCCTCCTCCTCTCAGCTGCAGGCCAGCACAGACAACCTGCACATGTAGGCTGCAGAAGCCTGGGCGAGCTTCATCCACTGCTTGCTGCCCATGTGCCTCCCCAAGCCCCTTAGGCAGGCAGCTCAGCAGCCTGCAGCCATTTATCCAGCTTAGCACAGCCTGATGGAGCTCAGGTCACCCTACAGCAGGACACTGACTCGTCCTGGCCACTTTTATTTGTGACAGAAGTGTCTGCAAACTTGGACACTCCTGACCTTCACCTGCTGGGTCTCTGTCCAGCCATTTTGGGTCATTTTTGGTCAAAGTGTAGCTAAGATCACAGTTTAACCAAAACCTGAAGCTGGAACTACCTCCAAGGGAAGCCACCCTGGCTGGCTACAGAAATGGACACTCTCCAGTCAAACCAGCACCCTGAGCTACACAGTTGTGAGGAGGAGGAGGTCAGGATGAGGGAGGAAGTGAGACTGCTGCTCTTGGGGGAAAACAAGTCACCTTGGAGGGCCCACAGATGCATTACAGTTTGGTTTTGGGTTGGCTTTTTTTTGGTGTGTGTGTAAGCACCCTCTCAAAAGAGACAAGATGAAAATCAGAGTCAGTTCAGGTTCTCAGAGCAGGCTGACCATGAAAATATCAATGTCTGTCACTAAATCATCTAGCATGGGAATCCTCTCTGCAAGAAATAAACTACAGGAGACAGCAGCTTCCCTCCTTCCCTGGGATCTCCAGGAGTATCATCTCAGACTCCGAGTGCTGCTCCCAAACTGCTCCCATTTACAGCCCAGAAGCTTCATGCAGTCCCCTGAACAGCAGCAAAAGGAGCAGAGCTCCTGACAGGCCTCTGGAACAGCTCTCAAAACAAACCCCCTAAGACGACACATGTACATGGACAGGTCAATTTGAGCCCAAAGCTGAAGCTGATTCTCTCAGATTTTGCAGCATACTCAAATCAAGCCCAGGCCAAGGTATGGTGGCATGAGGTAATTTCAGCTCCTCTGCTTGTCACAGACTCACGCCACGACAGAAACTGCACCAACACTCATTTCATATTCCATCCAGCAGCTTGGCAAAGGGTCTTACCCCAGCCTCTGCTCCCAGCCCTCCTCTCTTCCAGAACTCAGCAGCCAAGTGCCCTTCAATTAGGGCAAACTTGGTGGCACAAATAATGTCCCACAAAGCCATCCAACCCTTGGCCAACTGAGATAACACCGCTGGGCAGACTGCAGCGATCCACCACAATGCTTTTGGGGGGCTGTTCAACCCCGTTGCCTGTGCAAGTCTTTTCCTTCTTCAGTTGCAACAGAACCAAGAGGAGAATTTGAGTGTTTAGGGCCAATACTGACCAGTCTTTGGCTGTAACGGATCCTTTCTTCCTCAGGCTCCATCTCCGACTCCTCCGAGGAGAGCGAGAAGGACACGCCAGGACTGCTGTCTTCCTCCTCTTCCTCCTTTGAAGTCAGAGGGAGATAGTGAAGCAAGGCACACAGAATGAGACACCCAAATCCCTTTGTTTCTTCACTTTTTGAGGCAGATTCCACCCCCCTGTGCAGGGCTGAGCTAGCACCGCAGACGAGCCCACCTCAACTTGCAATGCTCCCAGTCTAACTTTAGGCATGACCTCGGGCAAATGCCTTTGCCAGCTGCTCTGTAACACCACATGAGCTGCAGGTCTCAGAGCTGGAAAAGGCCTCCTCTCCTCACCATTACTAGCATCAGTGGCCACTTAGTTGGCCCAGACTGTGCTTTGGAGCAGACAAGCTGCTGTCAAACACTCAACGGCAGTCAGGGAGCATCCAGAGCACAGGATTATCCATTAGTGGTCCAACTCCTCCAAAACCATCAGTGCCACCCTCCAGGTATCCTGCACTCTGGTACAGAACATCTGCCATGAGCAGGGGGAAGGTGCATGGGACCTCTCCTGCACGCAGTGCTTGAGAACAGCTGCAGGTAGGAGACCAACTCCTCCTGTCTTGAGGAGACCTACATGCTCAAGCTCTCAAAATCTGCCACCTTGTGACACCACACAAGAACATGGGAAAACCTCCCAAGGCGTCAGATGGCACCTAAACTTCTTTTGGTTTGTTTGTTCTTAAAGCAACAGAAAGAAACCAAAGCCCAGATATACCACAGCTCTTAATGCCCATGACCATGCCTACACCAGAGCTCGAGGGAAGGAATCTGCCACCCTGTGTAGAGCTACAGAACCACTACCAGAGCATGCAGAGAACTTCTTTCACCCTGCTCTTCCTCGACCCTCCAGTTTGACAGCAGAATGCTTCTAGTCCTGCTACCATCTCCCCCACCCCTGCTGCCAGTACCTCCCAGGACCGGGATTCCCCCCACAGCTAAGGCAACAGTGACTGCTTCCCCTACACTCGTTAAACTCCTGTTTATCAACAATCGGGAGTGCACCGCACCAGCCAAACCACCCTGCCTGCAACACCCGCTGTAATAACTCGGGGCAAGCAGTCCAGAAGCTAAGCAAACCTCCTGGCCCCGAGCAGAGCCCCCAGTCCGGGGATGCACCTCCGGACCGCAGCAAACCCTCTGGTCCCGAGCAGAGTCCCCAGCCCGGGACAAGCACCCCGACCCCGAGCAGACCGCCTCGACCCCGAGCGGACCTCCCGGCTCGGGGTAAACGCTCTCAGACTACAGCACATCCCCCGGTTCCGGGCAAGCCCCTCGACCTGGGGCAAAAGCCCCGGTTCTGAGCTGATCACTATGGCCCCGGCCATACCCGCAAGCACCTTCGGACCACAGCAAGCCTCTCAGCCCGGAGAAAGCAACCCCCGCCCCAAGGAGACACCCCCCCGCCCCGGCCCCTGGGAGAACACGCAGCCCGGGAAAGCAGCCCCGGCCCCCAGCAAAGCCCCCGGTCTGGGGTGGCTCCACCAGTCCCCGGTCCCATCCCACCCCCGCGGTGAAAGCCCGTCCCGGGCCGCCCTCCCCCGCCCCTGCCCCAGGGCAAGCTGTCCCCGGCCCGGTCGAACAAAGCGGCGGCAGGGGAAGCCCTTGGGCTGGCGCTCAGGACGTCAGTCCCCGGGGAGCTGTCACCAGCACCCTGCAACCCCCGGGAGCCGCCCGCCCCGACGCCCACCCAACTTCCCGGCCCGACCTCTCCGGGGCCCGTAAGGAAAGGGGTGACCGCCCGCGCCCTCCCAGCCGGGACACCGGTCCCGCCGCCCGCTCCCTCCCCGGGGACTCGGGAAAACTTAGGGGTCAGGCCGGGGGTCGGCGAGCCGGTAGCGGTCCCCCCCCCCACCGCCCCGCTTCGCCCTCAGCGAGTGGCTCACCAGGTCTCTCCTGCGCCTTTGTCCTCTTCTAACGCCGAAACGGGGAGAAATGCAAGAGACGGAGGAGGAATCCCCGAGTCAGGCAGCGATCGAGCCCCGGGCTCGGGCCCGGCCCGCCGGCCGCGCCGCCCCCCCGGCCCCGTCGCCGTCCGTCCGTCCGTCCTTCCTTCCCTCCCTCTCCCTCCCCCTCCGCCCTGCACCCCGCCGTCTTCAGCGCGGCCACCGTGGCGAGTGGACACTGACAGCCGCACCGGCCACCCCGGGCCGCTGCCCGCTCCGGCGGGCCCCGCTCCCCGGCCCGGTGCCGCGTCCACCGGGCACCGCGTCCCCATTTCCCCCACCATCACCTCCGCCTCACCCCGCCGCCCCCCATCCCCGCCGCCGGGTAGCCGGACCGCCGGCAGCCTCACCACCACCCGCCGCCCCGTCCCGCCGCCGCCGCCGCCCCCCCGGCCGGGACACGGCTCCCCTCCTCACACAGGAGCCGCCGCCGCCATTTTGAACCCGTCAGAGTCTCACATACACACTGCCTCGGCCGCCGCACTGCGCCTGCGCCGCCCGCAACCTCCCCTGACCCCCCCCGCCGCCTCCTCCGCCGCCCGCTCTGCGCATGCGCCTCTGCCCCCCCTCCCCTCAGCGCCCTTAGTGCTCCGGGGCCGCGCACGCACCTCAGCGGCCCCGCCCCGCCAGCGCGGGAGCGAGCGCGCAAGCGCGGATTGGACACTGGCTCCGCCCCTCCGCTTGACCCTGCCCTCCAAGCGGGGCTCCGCCCCATGTGGGCGCGCATGCGCTTGCGGCCGGCTCCCGCCGCTGTAGGGGTTGTAGGGGCTGTGTAAGGGCGGTATGTGGCCTGCGCACGTGTAGGGGGCGCGCAGGCCTCACATACATCCCCCTTGGGCACGGCTGTGCACACCCACAGTGACGCGGTGAGGGTCTGTACGCATAGAGACGGGGCTATGTGCACGTACGTATGTCTGCGCAGCTATACATACAGCTATGCGTAGACACGTGCACGCCCAGATCCCTATGGAGATCAGCGTGCCTGTCCGTATGTGCGCGTGCAGGCATGTCAACACAGACAGGAGCATTTGTGCACACGTATATGCATGTAGCACACACCCGTGTACATGCAGCATTTGCCTGTGTAGGTACAGCACACACAGACACCCCTACACGCAGCACACCCCTGTGTATGTGCACACACTGCTATATACATGCAGCTCACTCCTATACACCTGCAGCTCACCCCTCTATGCGTGTATACACCCCCATATAGATGCTGCACACCCCTAAACACCTGCAGCTTACCCCTATATATGTGCACACACTGCTATATACCTGCAGCTCACCCCTATATGCGTGTATACACCCCCATATAGATGCTGCACACCCCTATACACTTGCAGCTTACCCCTATATATGTGCACACACTGCTATATACCTGCAGCTCACCCCTATATGCGTGTATACACCCCCATATAGATGCTGCACACCCCTAAACACCTGCAGCTCACCCCTATATATGTGCACACACTGCTATATACCTGCAGCTCACCCCTATACACCTGCAGCTCACCCTATATATGTGCACACACTGCTATATACCTGCAGCTCACCCCTATACACCTGCAGCTCACCCCTATATGTGTGTATACACCCCATATAGATGCTGCACACCCCTATACACTTGCAGCTTACCCCTATATATGTGTACACACCCCTGTATACATGCAGCTCACCCCCATAAACCTGCACACGCCCCTGTATATACATGCAGCTCACCCATATACACACATACAGCACATGTGCACCCCAACCAAAAAGAGGAGTGGGATGGTTCCCAGAGGCCACCCCCGTGTCCCACACTGACACACGTTAAGCTTTAATGGCACAGCTGCCCCAAAGTCCCCCTGTGTCACCCCTCCCATGCTGGCCTGCCAGCAGGAGGGGGACCCCTCCCCACATCAGTTCTCTGCACCCAGATCTCATCTGCTCAGTGCAGGCAGAGGAATCTTGGATGCTGGTGAGACAGTTTCTCCGTGCCCAGGGTCGGCTGGCAAGGGGACCGGATGGTGGCAGTGGAGGTCCAGTGGTGGCAGATGAAGTCTAGCAGCAGCTGGCATCCCAGGCACCGGGGGGGACAGCAGCAGGTCCCGGGTGTTGGTGAGGGGACAAGACGGTGACAGCTGAGATCCGGTGGTGACAGAGAAAGTCTGTCAGCAGCTGGCATCCCAGGCACTGTCCCAAGCCGAGGGGACAGCAGCAGGTCCCTAGGGCGGTGCCGGGGCAGGGGCTCAGCAGAGCACGCAGCCTCTGCGGGGTCGCCTCCGGCGCTGGCTGCGGCGCGCAGCGTGGAGGGCAGCAGCACAGGCCCTCACGAAGATGTCCCCAACGTTCTCCTGGTACCTGGCCGAACACTCCAAGTAGGACACAGCGCGGACCTGCCGGGCCATGGCCTCTCCCTGCGGGGAGTCATGGGGTCAGACCCCCGCCAGACACCCCAGCTCCCCCCCCACCCCATGCTGGGGCGATCCCTGGCTCATTGAGGGGACGGCACTCGCCTGCTGGTAGGAGATGGGCTCCAGGCGTCCCTCCTGCAGCTTGGCCAGCACCTCCTGGTCCCGCCGCAGGTCGGTCTTGCAGCCCACCAGCAGCACCGGGACACCCTTGCAGAAGTGGTTCACCTCTGGGTACCACTGTTGGGGGGGACAGACGTCACTCAGGGGATGGGGATGTGGGGACAGGCAGCGCTGCTGGCTCCATGCCACCTCCCCCAGGAACTTCCTTGCCTTGGTGAGGATGTTTTCATAGCTGTTTGGGCTGGTGACGTCAAAGCAGATGAGGACTACGTTGGCGTTGGCGTAGGACAAGGGACGAAGCCTGTCATAGTCTTCCTGTCCTGCCCGGGGGAGAAGCAGACCATTGTGCACCAGCTCCCTGCTGGGCCGGGTGCCTCCCAGCCCGGGAACACATCAGCCCCTCCAGCCCGGGGGCTCAAGTGGCAGCGCTGAAAGTGACATCCTCAGGGACCGGAGGATGGGGTTAACGCTTCGTTTCCCATGGTCCCAAGCTTTGACCCACAGGTGTGGGACGCCCCAAAACCCGTGGGACAGAGGCATGGCGGGGGAGACACAACTGCCTGCCTTGTCACCTCATGTCCCACCTGCTGTGTCCCAGAGGTGGATCTTCACGGGGCTTGCCACCAACCTGGATGGAGGCTGTGTACTTCTCAAACACGGTGGGGACATACACCTGGAGGGGACAGGGAGACATGAGACAGTGGACAGTGAGAGACGGGGCCCCCACGGGAGTGTGTGCCCAGTACAGGGTACGGGGAGGTACCTGAGGTCAGGAGAGAGAACAAACAGGGCAGGAGATAGAGGTGCCACCCTGGTGCAGATGGAGTGGGGATCCTCCTTGCCCCCCCACAGTCCAGGGCAACACCAAGCCTCAGGCAGCCAGGATGTCCCAGCAGGACCCAGCAGAGAGGTTCTGGGGCACCTCTGGTCTGCTCCCCATCCTTGCACCCCCCTTGCCGCAGAACAGACCCTGCTCCCTGTCCTTTTCCCCGCCAGGTAAGGCACAGATGCCCATCCACCTGCCAAGGGTGTGCCACCCTGGAGCCCTGTCAGTCCTACACTGGGCCACCCCCTCTGCCAGTCCCCCCAGTCCTTTCTCCTGATGTAAACCACACCACTGCCACTGCCGTGCCCATCCCATCCCACTGCCCTTTGTCCGTGCCACCACTTGGGGACGGTGATCCCACCCACCCTGGCACTGAGGTCCCAGGGGACAGGAAGGTTGGTACCTTGGGGAAGTCTCCCCTGGCGAAGGCCACCAGCAGAGACGTCTTCCCGCAGCCCCCATCCCCGACGACGACCACCTTGACCTCGGTCTCGGGGGGTCCCGGGCTCTGCCCCCCACGCTCCTGCTGCATGGGGGCAGCCGACGGAGCCACAGAGCCTGCCTGGCCGCGACGGGGACAGGGACAAGGCAGCGGGTGGCACCCGCCCAGTCCAGGGTGCGGCCACCACCCAACAGCCGGACCCGCCCCTGGCGTCGCTTCGGGCTGGGGTCATGCAGGTGGCACTGGCCGGGGCTGGGGTATGGCTGGCAGACAGGCATGGTGCCCACACACATACAGGCAGCCTGCACGCTCATGCCGCCTTGCACACTCATGCCGCCTTGCACACTCATGCCGCCTTGCACACGCACCCTGTGCATGCCCAGGACCCTTCTGCAGGTGGGTGGCACACGCGTGGCTCGTGCTGGTCACCCCTGCCGTGCTCCATCTCATGCCAACCCACACATGTATGACTCCATCCCGCACGGGAAGCCCCTCGGGCACACGCCTGTACAACTCCCTGCTGTGCCTCAAGCTCCTTGGCACAGCCCCGTGGCCTGCAGGACCACCTCCTCCCCGCACTCTTCCGTGCAGTGCCCTCTCACACGTGTCCATAGGTGCACAATCACACACATGGTGTGCCCCACCTGCTCCGTGCCCGCCCGGTGCCTGCTGCAGGCAGGGACCCTCCCCAGTGCCCTGCAGCCTGGCTTTTATTGCCCCAAATACCTCAGGAGGCAAAGTCCAGGGTGGAGAGCGCTACAGGAGTAGGGGTGACTCACAGCTCTGTCACTCCCCCCACCCCTTCTCGGTGCCAACCCTTCTGTCACACCAGGTGATGTGTCACCTGCCGTGCTGAGCCATGCCCTGCTGGGAAGCTCTTTCCCCGGTACTCAGCCCACCCAGCTTGCCAGCCCCCAGCCCCTGGTTTCTTCCCGGTGACATCAACATGCTGCTGGGGACACACTGCCATGTCTGGCTTTGTTTGGGGACATGCCAACCCAGCACTGTGCCCAAGGGGCCAGACAGTGCCATGCCACACTGACCACCCTGTATTACCCCAGAAATCCTTGCCCACCTCCTCTGGGATGAGGACCTCCTCAATCCCACTCAGGGAGCTCTAAGGATGCTCAGACATGAGGGATTTGGGACATGGGGGGACTCTGGGTGGTGGCTGGGCTCAGGGTGCCCCAGGAATGGGTGTCCCCTCCAACCAGCTCCCCAGTTGTGTTGTGGGTGCACTGGGTGAGCTGGGCAGGAGCGTTAGTGGTCCTGGGTGGCAAATGGACAGCTTAAGGAGGCAAAGAAGCAGAGGGCACCCAGAGCTGAAGGGGTGCTCTGCCCACTGTCCAGCCATGCATGAGGGGCTATGGAGGGCAGCCAGTGCCGCTGTGGGGAGAAAAAAGAGATCATGTCACCCACACCCCAGCTTGCAGACCCCTGAGACCAATATCTCAAGGGGTCCTGCAGGAATGATGGAAAAGGATTTTTTCATAAGGGCCTGTGGTGACAGGACAAGGGGCAATGAATGGTTCTGAACTAGAGCAGGGTAGATTTAGCTTGGATATTAGGAAGGAGTTGTTTACTGTGAGGGTGGTGGAACACTGGAACAGGTTACCCAGGCAAGTTGTGGACTTCTCATCCCTGGAAGTGTTCAAGGACAGGTTGGATGAGGCTCTAAGCAACATGGTCTAGTGGGAGGTGTCCCTGCCCACAGCAGAGGGGTTGGAACTAGATGATCTTTAAGGTCCCTTTCAAACCAAACCATTCTATGATTTCCTGATGCCATTCTTACCCCTGTTTTGGAGCAGGGGCTGTTATGTCTGCAGGCTTGGTGTCCCCCTCTTCTTCTACGTAAGGTTGATGTTACTGCAGGACAGCCTGGCTTGGATTTTGGACTGGGGCTAACTGGAGCAGTAGCTGCTCCCAGCCAGCATGGCTGAAACCCCTGTAGGGACCCTCTGGGCCCTGTCTGGGCCACTTTTGGGTGTTGGTGCGAGATGGTTCATTTGTGATGTGCTTCATTCCCAGTTCTGGCTGTGAACTCCTCAGGCTGCTGGATGCTGGGACAGTTGGAGCCCTTTCCTTAGGCCTTGCTTCTTTGGGCTGTTTGCTCAGAATGTGACCTTAGCTTGAATTTCCATCCAGGCCTGATGGACAACATAGATGGAGGAGAAACAGAGACAATTCACATGCTGGGAAGCTGGAAGGCAAATGGACCAAATAATGGAGGATCTCAGAAGGATGCAGGGCGAGGGGAGGAAACTGGAGCTTAATAAAACAATTAGGAAGGTGGCAATTATCAGTCTAATGAGGTATGGGTTGGAATCCTAAAAGCATCAAAATTCGTTCACAGCAAGATGTAGCAGCTGCAGGATCCATCCCCTGGGGTACTCTCTTGGATAAAGCATTTCCTTTCCCGCAAGACCAAGAGAAATCTGACAGGAGAAGCAGCTCTGTGCTGCAGCCCGTGGCTCTGAAACTGCCCAGTGCTCACCACCTGACCTGTGAGCTTGCAGAAACGCCCCAAACTGCAGCATCGTTTGGAGGTCTGGAGGGCAGCTCAGGTCTTCTGAGGACGTGGAGACCCCAGTGTTCCTCATCTGAGAAGATTGTGGTAAGGGGAACTGGAGGGGAGGGAGTGTGCGCCACTTGGAGCTGCTGCCTGGACAGGTAGGGCGTCGGGATCACAGCCTTGGAGCTCCCTGCAGCCCCTCTTGTTGCTCCCACGCACATCCTCCCACGCCTGGAGCTCCTTCACCCTCTCCACTGACCCCCCAGCCCATCACTGGTGAGGCAGTCACTTCCCCACCTTCCTGTCACTCCCCTGTCCCCACCCCTGCAGTGCCACAGCACCAGGACCCCTCTCCCTGACATATCCGTTGGGCTCCCACTAACTCCTCGTCTGCTCTGACCGCAGCTGGGGACTGTGTCCCACCTGTCACCATGGAGCTGCACCAGGCATCCCCTGCTCCCCTGCCAGCCATGCTGGGGGCTGAGGAAGAGCCCTGCGAGGTAGAGGTCACCGACATGGCCATCGATGGAGTCACTCTGCTCATCTGCCTCTGCGGGCTGCTGGGCAACAGTGCTGTCCTCTGGCTCCTCGGCTTCCGCATCAAGAGGAACCCCATCACTGTCTACATCCTCAACCTGGCCGTAGCTGACTTCACCTTCCTCCTCTTCATGGCCATCTCGTCCACCCTCTACATGATCAACAACGTCTGCTCCGCTGCGGTGGCCCCGACGTACCTGAGGTCGCTTTTCCTGCTCTCTCACTTCTCCTACAACATGGGCCTGTACCTCCTGACGGCCATCAGCATCGAGAGGTGTGTCTCCGTCCTCTGCCCGCTCTGGTACCGCTGCCGCCGCCCCCGCTGCTTGTCACCCTTGATGTGTGTCCTGCTCTGGGCTCTCTCCGTCGCTGTCATCGCTGTGGTGACTTCTGTGTGCCTGCTGCACGAGCACAAGCCCTGCCAGATGGCTCTCATCTCCATGTATGCCCTCGACTTCCTCATCTTTGCACCACCCATGGTCATTGCCAATGTGATTCTCTTCGTTAAGGTCCTGTGTGGCTCCACGCGACGGCAACCCAGGAGGCTCTACATTGTTATCTTCCTCACTGTCCTCTTCTTTCTCATCTTTGGGGTTCCCCTCAGCATCTGGAATTTCCTGCTGCAGTTGAGATACTCCTTTGCTTCCTCCCAGGTTGTTTTCTTGCTTGCCTGCATAAACAGCAGCATCAACCCCTTCATCTACTTCTTGGTGGGGAGCTGCCACAGGCGCTGCTCCTTGGTGTCCCTCCAGGTGGCCTTCCAGAGAGTATTTGAAGAGACAGCTGTCATCACAACCTGCAGCTAAGAGGCCACTCTGTCCACACTGGCTGTGCTGCCTGCCTTGGCTTCACACTCAGCTGCCCACCTTTCCCATCTTCATTCCATCCTCATCATCAACCCTGTTCCCACCCAATCCTATCCCAACCCATCCTCATGCTCATCCCCCTACTAAGCCAGTCCCATCCCAATCTATCCTCATCCCTATCCCCATCCTCTCCCATCCCCATCCCATTGTCTCCTCATCTCCACTCAGTTCCATCCCAGGCCATCCCGGCCCAGTCCCAACCCATTCCCTACCCAATCCAGCCCTATCCCCTACCCATCCCAACCCATTCCAATCTCTATCTCTACCTCAATCCCCATCTCAGCCCACCTCCATGTCTGCTTCCCATCCTCATCCGCACTCAATGCCATCCCATCCCATCCCATCCCTCCCATCCCATCTTCTACTCATCCCATCCCAGCCCATTCCATCCCCTACTCAGCCCAGCTCAGCCCTAACTCATCCCATCCCCTCCAAATCCCCATCCCCATCTCAACCCATTTCCATCTCTGCTCCCCATCCCGTCCCCGTCCCCGTCCCCGTCCCCGTCCCCGTCCCGTCCCGCTCTCTGCCTCAGCTCTCTCGCTGCGGGACGCAGCCAATGGAGCTTTGCTGCCCTCTAGCGGCGGAATTGCAGCTGGGAGCCCCCCGGCTCCACCCCGCTCCCGCTGCCCGTCTCTTGCCTTCCCCGACTCGGGCACTCCCCGGTTGAAGCCCCTTCCCCTGCCCGGCTCCGGCCCCGCTCCCCCCGCCCCAATAAACGCCGCTGGCTTCGTCCGCCGCCTCCCGGTGCTCCCGTTCCTCTCGTTCCTCTCCGGGGGTGGGGGGGTCTGCAGCACCAGGGGGCAATTTTTATGGAGCAGGAGGTCTCCCTGATAAACAGCCCCCACCAAAAGCTGATGGGGTGCTCTAGGGTGCACAACCCATAGAGAGGGACTGGAGCCTCAGGTGTGGGGCTGGCCAGGGTGGGGGGGGGGGGGGGGGCAAAGGGAGGGCTTCATGGCAGAGTAAGATTTGGTGAGGCTGGCTGGAGGGTGCAGGACGTGATAGAATTGTCATAGGCAGTGTGGGATGTGGTGGGACTGGTGGGAAGGTGTGGGGCTGGCCAAGGGAATGTGGCATGTAGTAGGGTTGCCATGGAGGGTGTAGGATGTGGTGAGGTTGGCATGGAGAGTGTGGGATCTGGTGGTGCTGGTAGGAAGGGGTGGGACGTGGTGGGGCTCTCTGGGGAGTATAGGAGGTGGTGAGGCTATATAGGGAGATGTGTTGGGGAGGTTAGTGGGGAGGTGTGGGATGTGGTGGGGCTGGCCGAGGTGTGCAGGAGGTGGTGGGGGTGGCCAGGGAGTGTAGGATGTGGTAGGGTTGGCATGAGGGGTGTGGGATGTGGTGGGGCTGGTGGGAAGGTGTGGGATATGGTGGGTCAACACTCAGGAGGACAGGAGAAACACCAGCCCCAGGAACACCCATGGGAGAGCTGCACAGGAGGCTGCCCCCAGCAGCTTGGCATGCACCCTGAGGATGGACAGCTTTCCTTCCTTCTGCCTCCCTGATGGCACTGGGGGAAACTGAAGCCTGGTGTGATGGTGCTTGGTCTGGAGCCAACTGATGTACCTCTGATGGCTCCAACACCATCTTCCCACACACTCCACTGCTGTGACCAGAGACTTTGACACCAGCTGAGACCTTGGCAAAGCCACAGGGAGGTGGGCAGTGCCCCATGGAACTCATGGTGACCAAAAGACGTGACACCAAGCTCCTGGAAGGTGGTGGCTGAGCTGGGGGGACCGTGGACTTGCCTTCCTCTTGCTGCCACTCCATCCTGGCCTGCTGAAGGAGAAATGCTCCAGCCTGCCAGAGCTGAAAGAGTCCTTTACACATAGACCTGGTTCTTAAGATTAAACCCAAAATATCTGGGGAGATGTTTGTTGTGAGACTAATGAAACAGTCTGGGACCACCACCATAGCCCTGGGGTCAGCCTGCCCACACCAGGTGTGCTGGCGTGGTCCCAGCTCTGGCCATCATTTGTTGGCACCATTTTTGCTCTAGTGAGCAGGGAATCATGGAACAGTTCTAGTTGGAAAAGACCTTTAAGGTCATGGAGTCCAACCCTTCACCCAGCCCTGCCAGGGCACCACTAAACCATGGCCCTCAGCACCACAGCTCCAGGGCTTTGAAACCTCTCTAGGGATGGGGACTCCACCACTGCCCTGGACAGCCTGGGCCAGACCTTAACAACCCTTTCAGTGAAGTTCTTCCTCATGTCCAACCTAAACCTCCCCTGGGGCAACTTGAGGCCATTTCTCCCTGTCCTGTCACTTGTTCCTGGGAGAAGAGTCCAACCCCCACCTGGCTTCAGCCTCCTTGCAAGGAGTTGCAGACAGCTAGAAGTCTTCCCTCAGCCTCCTTTTCTCCAGGCTCAACACCCCCAGGTCTCTCAGCTGCTCCTCACCAGCCCTGTTCTCCAGATTTGCTGCCCTTCTCTGGACATGCTCCATCCCCTCAATGTCCCCAAACTGAACCCAAGATTCCAGCTGTGGCCTCACCAGTGCCAAGTCCAGGGGGATAATCCCTGCCCTGGTCCTGCTGGCAACTCTTGCTGATCCAGGTCAGAATGCTGGTGGCCTTCTTGGTCACCTGGGCACACAAACCCTGTGCGTGTCCCTAGTCTCTCCACCCACGTGCCCAGCCAGCAGCAAGACCCAGAGGAAGCTGTATGCAGCTCAGGGGGTGCAGGATGCTGTTTATTGCTCTCAGGCAGTGGTGGGATGCAGCAGCTGGGCACCAGCAGCTGGGAAAGGCGGTGGGCTGCGGCAAAGCCTGCTGAGGATCCATAGCTCCCTCCACACTGGCACTGCAGGAGGTGTGAGGGGAGAAGAGCTTGGAGATGCTGCAGGACGATGAGAGGGGCTCAGGACACTGGATGGGTTTTACTCCAGCTCTGTACATGAGCCAGAGATTCCCAAAGCCCAGGAGATATCTGGGCACTTGGGCTTCTGGAGTATGCTCTCCTCGGGGGAATAGTGCCCTAGGAGCCGGGCTGGGCTGGCAGGGAGGAGGAGCTCCATGCTCCACCGCACTCCTTGCAGAGCATCCCTGCTCACATTGACCTTGGTGATGTCCCTGTTCTCCTCTTCTGCACGGGGACAGGGTGACACCCTGAGAGGGTGGCATGGAGAGGACGGCATCAGGAGAAGCTCTTCAGGCAGGCAGTAACCCGGCTGCTCAGAGAAAACCTCAGGCACTGTCCCAGGGCCCTGAGCAGAGCGGCGGAGAAGCTTCAGCAGGCTGGGGGCAGCGTGTCCATGGTGGTGTCACTGCCGTCTGCCAGCTCCTCAAAGACCCTCCGGAAGGCCACCTGGAGGGACACCAAGGAGCAGCGCCTGCGGCAGCTCCCCACCAAGAAGTAGATGAAGGGGTTGATGCTGCTGTTGATGCAGGCAAGCAAGAAAACAACCTGGGAGGAAGCAAAGGAGTATCTGAACTGCAGCAGGAAACTCCAGATGCTGAGGGGAAGAGCGAAGAGGAGGAAGAAGAGGACGGTGAGGAAAATAACGATGGAGAGCATCCAGGGTTGGTGCCGCTGGGAACCACAATGAGCCTTAATGAAGAGGATTGTGCTGGCAATGACCATGGGTGGTGCAAAGATGAGGAAGTTGAGGGCATACATGGAGATGAGAGCCATCTGGCAGGGCTGGTGCTCGTGCAGCAGGCACAGAGAAGTCACCGCAGCGATGACAGCGACGGAGAGAGCCCAGAGCAGGACACACATCACGACGGATAAGTGCTGGGGGCGGCGGCAGCTGGAGTAGAGGACGGAGACACACCTCTCGATGCTGATGGCCGTCAGGAGGTACAGGCCCATGTTGTAGGAGAAGTGAGAGAGCAGGAAAAGCGACCTCAGGTACGTCGGGGCCACCGCAGCGGAGCAGACGTTGTCGATCATGTAGAGGGTGGACGAGATGGCCATGAAGAGGAGGAAGGTGAAGTCAGCTACGGCCAGGTTGAGGATGTAGACAGTGATGGGGTTCCTCCTGATGCGGAAGCCGAGGAGCCAGAGGACAGCACTGTTGCCCAGCAGCCCGCAGAGGCAGATGAGCAGAGTGACTCCATCGATGGCCATGTCGGTGACCTCTACCTCGCAGGGCTCTTCCTCAGCCTCCAGCATGGCTGGTGTGGGAGCTGGAGCCATGTGGTTCACCTCCAGGGCTGGATGTGGGTAGGTGGTGGGATGTGGTCCCTGGCTGTGGTCAGAGTGGAGGAGGGGTTAGTGGTTTGGAGAAGCCAGGGTTGAGCTGCCTGCCCCCTCACCAGCTCCCTGTACTGGGAAGGCACCAGTGGGGTGCAAGAGGGACGTACTAGGGAGGGGGATGGTGGTCGTGGTGGGAGAGGGAAGGGAGGAAGAAGGAGGTTCACCAGGAGATGCGGAAGTGCAGTGCATCAGGGAGAGGACTGCCAGTCACCAGGAGAGGATGGGAGGGAATTTGCTGCTGGCAGTGGATGCTGGAGGAAGTGGAGGTGGGGATGAAATAGAACACTGCACTTACCTGTGAGCTTTGGTGGAGCGGCAGGCAAGGGCTGGCTGTCCAGCTGGACTCGGGCAGATCAGTGTTGGTGTCTTGGCCTCTCACACTCCCTTCGGGCACATATCCTGAAGTGGATCCTCCCAGGACAGCTGCACAAAGAAAGAAGTCCCCAAGAGGTCCCTGTTCTTGTCCCACCAGCTCCTCTCAGTTCCTTGTCTCCCTGGTGTGCTCCTCAGCAGATCTGGCTGCTCCCCAGCTGTGGTGGGGTCGTGGGGGAGTTGGGAAGGGCTTTGTAAGCAGCTACGTCAGAGCTCTTCTTCCTCCACTTTGTTTATCTGCCCCTTCTTTTTTTTCACCCACAGAGGAAGTGGCTTTTGCCAGAAGCTCCACGAGAAGAATTTTGTGAATGGCTCCTCATTTACTCCTGATTAGAAACACTCCTCCCAGGACAACCACCCACTTGCTGGCTGCTTTCCCTCTCCTGGAAGCTTTCTATCATGCTTCGTTTAGCCCCAGCCTGTCACAGGGCTCCTCAGCCCTTAGGACGTGGGTATGGGCATCACCCCTCCAGCTGTTGGTGCTGGCAGGGTGTTTAAGTGCTTCTCAGAAACGACTCCCCTTCTGGGAAGAGCATGAGCATCATTGCCAGAACCTCCCCTGGCCCTGAGGGATCACACCTTCAAACCTGAGCCAGGAGCGAGCATTTCTTGTCAGCCTACCCTGGGCTTTGCCAGCCCAGCTGAAGGCTGTGTGGCTGCTTTCAGCCAGGTTACAACATCAGCAGAACTTGCAGCCCAGATTACTTATCACTAATGCCTCTGTTTGGGACCAGCTTTTGGGGTGCTGTGGTCCCCACGGGCTGATGCAGTGAGCTGCAGCCCTCCTGGCTCCTCACCAGTGGCACATCCTTGTTCTCAGCCTTGGAAGTGTGTGTGGTTGTTTTTACATCATCCCACCACTCTGGTAGCCCCTGACCCCCACCTGGCTGCAGCCTCCTTGCAGGGAGCTGCAGAGGGTCTCCCCTCAGCCTCCTTCTCTCCAGGCTCAACACCCCCAGCTCCCTCAGCTGCTTCTCCCCAGCCCTGTTCTCCAGACCCTTCCCCAGCTTCATTGTCCTTCTCTGGACCTGCTCCTGCTCCTCAATGTCCTTCTGGGAGTGAGAGGCCCAAAATGACCCCAGGATTCCAGATGTGGCAGTTTCCTGCCACTCTACCCCCAGCCTGGCTCCAACCTCCTTCCAGGGAGCTGTGGAGAGGCACAAGCTCGTCCCTCAGCCTCTTTTCCTCCAGACTAAACAACCCCCAGTCCCCCAACTGCTTCTCCCAAGACCTGATCTCCAGACCCTTCACCAGCTTTGGTGCTTGCAGGGGCAGAGCTGGCTCATGAACACTGATCCTGCAGCTCATGGAGTTTTTCTCCTGAAGTCTATGATTATCTGAAGAAACCAGACCCTGAGCTGGCAGCATCACCCCTTGGTCACAACAAAAGGTTTTCAGCCTTTCACTGAAATCCATTTGTGCTGCATCTCTGCAAATGGACTTTAGGAGTGCAATGGTCTCCTGGGGTGCAGGAAGGAGAGTGTGGCCAGCAGGTCGAGGGATGTTCTCCTCCCTCTCTGCTCAGTAGAGCTTGCTCAGCCCTCAGTGCTGGCTTAGCTGAGGTCCCTCCAGACGCATCCATGACTTGCTGCCCAGCACTCAGGGCAGGGTGTTCATGTGGTCACCCCAGCAAGATCTGCAGCCTGGAGAAAGCCAAACCAAAAAGCTGAGCTGGCTTTGGATACATTTCAGTGAGGAGGCAGCTGGGAGGTGAGAGCTGCTGGGACGCTGTGGCAGTGATGGGTCTCACCTGGAGGTGGGCACAGCTCTGGTGCCTGGAGGCTCTGCCTCCCTGGGAGGAGGAGAAGGATGGAAGGTGAAGCTGCAGAAGCCATTCTGCAGCCCTCTGCTGACTCACTCTGCTTGAAGCTGGGCTAAGAAAGCACCAGGTCAGGTTTTCCTTCTGGTCCATGGAATCTGGCTGAGCAGAAGCTTTGGGAAATGGACCTGTTGGGCAGCTGCATCACATTTCACACAGCCTCTTACCAGGGCAGGAGGTTTTCAGTTGATCCTAGCATTGTTTTAGCATGAAAATCTCTTTGTGGGTTAATTTTTGGAGGGGCCAAAGGAGAAGCTGAAGACTTGGAGCTGGCAGGGTGCACTGCTCTGCAGTGGGGAGTTGTTCCCACCCAGCCCAGCACATTTCTCTGGTGGGTGGGGAGTTCCTAGAGGATACCACACTTGGGGCACCTTGTCCACTCCTCTGTGGCAAGAGCAGATGCTGGGAGAGTGCTGAGGGGGAATTTGGAGCAAGCTGATCCAAAGGACTTGTGGTTGGAAGGACATCTGGGGCAAAGGCAAGGAGAGAGCTGGAGGTGGCAGGGGTCATTAATGCAAACTTTGCTCTTCTCTGGGGTGTTTGGAAGATCCTCAATCAGATATTCCATCCCCCCCCCCCCCCCCCCCCCCCCCCCCTTTTCTTTTTTGTTTTAGGATGTTTAAACAATCCCAAGGGGGAACTTTTGCCCTTGGTTATTGATTATGGGTTTTCATTGCTATTGGTTTTGATTCTGCCCTAATTTTCCCCCAGCTGGGTGGGTCGTTAGGGGATGTTGCTGCTGGGAAATGTTCCTTCTGCCCCAGCAGCACAGTGTGAGCTGCCAGCAGAGGAATGACAGCTAATTGAGTTCAGTTCACCCAGATGTTCCTGTGGTTTGGTGGTTGGTCAGTCCAGCTGGCCCTGGATACAGATAAGATAGGAAAAGATCCATCCCCACCCCCTCTTTCTGCTTGGTTTGGTGTTTTCCTGGGATCACTGTGATCCAAGAATGGTCTACAAAACAAATCAATCTTCCATGAACCTCATGAAGTTCAACAAGGGCAAGTTAATGGTTGGACTTGATGAGCTTAAAGGTCTTTTCCAACCATAGTGATTCTGTGTGAGAAGTGGAGGGTCCTGCACCTGGGGAAGAAGAACCTCCTGCACCAGTAGAGGTGAGAGGTGACCTGCTGGAAGGAGAGAATAGGAGAGAATAGGGTAGAATTAACCAGGTTGGAAAAGACCTCAGAGATCATCCAGTCCAACCTATCACCCAACACCATCTCATCAGCTAAACCATGGCACCAAGTGCCTCACCCAGGCTCTTCTTAAACACCTCCAGGGATGGGGACTCCACCACCTCCCTGGGCAGCACAGCCCAATGGCAATCACTCTCTCTGGGAAGAACTTTCTCCTCACCTCCAGCCTAAACTTCCCCTGGCACAGCTTGAGACTGTGTCCTCTTGTTCTGGTCCTGGTTGCCTGGGAGAAGAGACCAACCCCCACCTGGCTACAACCTCCCTTCAGGGAGATGTAGAGAGCAAGAAGGTCTGCCCTGAGCCTCCTCTTCTCCAGGCTGAACAACCCCAGCTCCCTCAGCCTCTCCTCACAGGGCTGTGCTCCAGACCCCTCCCCAGCTTTGTTGCCCTGACTCTAACAGGGCCACTACTGCACCATGTCCTTGAGCACCACAGCTAAATGGCTTTTAGGGACATCAAGGGATGGTGATTCAACCACTCCCCTGGGCAGCCTGCTCCAGTCTTTGACAACCCTGGCAGAAGGTTTTCCTAAAGTCGAGCCTAAACCTCCCCTGGAGTAACTTGATGCCATTTCCTCTTGTCCTATCTGTTGTGGCTTGAGAGGGGACCAACATCCACCTCTCCACAACCTCCTTTCAGGTAGTTGTAGAGAGCAATAAAGTCTCACTTCAGCCTCTTTTCTCCAGGCAGCTGTCTGGAGGAGGACCTGGGAGTCCATGTGGACAACAAGTTCACCATGAGCCAGCAACATGCCCTGGTGGCCAAGAAGGCCAATGGTCTCCCCTGGGCATGACAAAGAGTATGGCCAGCAGGGCAAGGGAGGTTCTCCTGCCCCTGTACTCTGCCCTGGTGAGGTCACAGCTGGAGACTTGGGTCCAGTTCTGGGAGAGAGAGACTGGGAACTGCTGGAGAGAGTCCAGGGGAGGCTCTGAAGGTGCTGAGGGGCCTGGAGCAGCTCTGTGAGGAGCAAAGGCTGAGAGCCCTGGGGCTGTGGAGCCTGCAGAAGAGCAGCCCCAGAGGGCAGCTGAGCAATGCTCAGCAAGAGCTGAAGGAGCTGTGGGGGCAAGAGGCTGGGGCCAGACTCTGCTCAGTGGTGCCCAAAGACAGGACAAGGGGCAGAGGGCACCAAGTGGAAGGCAGGAGGTTGCATCTGAAGATGGGGAATGTCCCTGCTGACTGCAGGGGGGCTTGGACTAGTTGAGTTTGGAAGGTCCCTTCCAACCCAAACCAGCCTGGGACTCTATGATGACAAATGTTCGATGGACATGCTCAGGATGTCGCCTGCAAAACCAGAAGCTGAGGAACCTTGTGTAGTTCTGCTCCTGTGCTGAACACACAAGATCCCACAGCGAGAACTGTTGCAGGTCAGCATGGTGCTGTACCTTGGTGCTTTCCTTGTGGTGACCTGTTGGCTGCTGAAAGGGTTGGCTGGGTGAGGGGATGTGAGATTCTGTAGCTGGGGTCACAAACACAACATCAGTGAGGAACAGAGGAGGAGGTTTTGATCCCAGGGTTCCCACAGGTAGCTGTTCCCAGCAGGAGCTGTTTGCATTTGCCCTCCAGCACAGTGAAGAGTCATCTCACCTCACTTCAGCTCAGGGCCTCTCTGTGGAAACCACTGCAGGCTGCTGGCTGGAGAAGACAACTTAGATGAAGCCCATGAGTTCTACATTGCTAAAGCCAAGTTAGCAGCATCAATTCACCCTCTTCTTAGGAAAGGAAGATCTTCCTGAAGTCATAGAGTCATAGAATGGGTTGGGTTGGAAGGGACTTCAAAGATTGACTAGTCCCAACCCCCCTGCCATGGGCAGGGACACCTCCCACCAGCCCAGGTTGCTCAAGGCCTTATTCAACCTGCCCTTGAACACATCCAGGGAGGAGGCAGCCACAGCCTCCCTGGGCAACCTGTTCCAGCATCTCCCCACCCTCTCTGTCATGAATTCCTCCCTAATCTCCAGTTTCAATCTCCCCTCCTCAAGTTTCAATTCACTGTCCCTCATCCTATTGCAACCAATCTTCAGCTGGTTCTCAGAGCCTCCTCCTCTGCTGGTTGACTGAACCACGCTGGAGCAGCCCAGGGGTGGCACTGCCTGGTGCCCAGGATCTGCACCTCTCAGCTGTCACCTCCCTGTGCTCTGGTTCCTGCAGAGATCTTGCTATTCAGTGAGCTCCTTCAGTGAGCACTTCCTGGCATGCTCTTGGAAACCAAGTGCTTGGAGGGGAAGTAGCACCAAGAAGTTGTGGTATGCAAGGGGCAAAGCTCCATCGGAATCACCAGCAGGCGTTTCTGCAGCGGGCTTGGAGCACAGAGTCCTAAAGCTACACCCTTGGTACGATGGGAGGAAAGTTCAACCAGTTCAACCAGATGAGTGTCTGGGGGCTGAGGTTGCTTTAAAACGAAAAGAGAGAGGAACCTGGCACGAGGCAATTTGCTTTTCCCATAGGTCAAGCTTCTGAGACTTTTTGGTTAGTCATTTCCTGTACCAAGCCAAGAATAGATTGTAACCAGAACCCTGGGGCTGCCAAACACAAGGAAAACAGTTCCCTGGCTGCAAGAACCCTTGAGAAGAAACCCATTCTGCTTGGCTACCACCAGGACAAGTGTTTTGGGAAAGGAATCAGGAGGACCACAGGTGGACGCTGCCCAGGCTCACCAAAACAGGCTTCAGCACAGTTTCCCAAGTGCTAGTTCCAGGAAGCCTCCTGAAGATCCTATCTTGGTGAGTATGGCTTGGGGTGAGTCTGCAGCACAGCTTCTCCAGTGAAGTTCTCCAGGCTGAGAGAGAAAAGGTCAGACTTTTATGAGTGGGGATTTTTTCAATCAACATAATCAGACCCTCACTGGCTTGGAAACTGCTGGCCAAAGTGCAGCAGATATAGTTTCATAGTTTCAGTTAGGGTTGGAAGGGACCACAAGGATCATCTAGTTCCAACCCCTGCAGGGCAGGGACACTCTACCCTAGATCAGGCTGGACAGAGCCTCGTCTAGCCTGGCTGGAGAACAATGGTCTGCAGGATCTAAGGACTTGTGGGAAAAGGTGGTGGGGGAATGAATGTCCCACTGGAGGAACCCAGCAGCTCCCTGATATCAACTGTAATATTAGACACCTGAGAAGCCATATGAAATCCACCCCCAAAGCCACAGCATCCCAGCATGGTGGGGGGTTGGAAGGGAGCTCTGGAGATCACCCAGTCCAAGCCCTCTGCTAAAGCAGGGCACCCACAGCAGTGTGCCCAGCAGCACAGTGGCCAGGGTGGGGTTGGAGGCTCTCCACACATGGAGACTCCACAACCTCTGTGGGCAGCCTGCTCCAGGCCTCCAGCACCCTCACACCAAACCACTTGCTCCTCGTGTTTGAATGGAACTTCCACTTGCTCTGACATCTGTGAGGAGAGGCTGAGGGAGCTGGGGATGTTTAGCCTGGAGAAGAGGAGGCTCAGGGCAGACCTTCTTGCTCTCTACATCTCCCTGAAGGGAGGTTGTAGCCAGGTGGGGGTTGGTCTCTTCTCCCAGGCAAGCAGCACCAGAACAAGAGGACACAGTCTCGAGCTGCAAGTTTAGGCTTGAGGTGAGGAGAAAGTTCTTCCCAGAAAGAGTAATTGGCCACTGGAATGTGCTGCCCAGGGAGGTGGTGGAGTCACATCCCTAGAAGTGTTCAGAAAAGGATTGGATGTGACACTTGAAGCCATGGTTTAGCTGTCAGGAGGCGTTGGGTGATAGCTAATAGGTTGGACTTGATGATCTCTGAGGTCTTTTCCAACCTGTGATCTCCAAGGACAATCCTTATAGCTTGTTTTTTTCCTCCAGATCTGTCCTGTCCAAAGCCAGGAAGGTGGCATCTCCTTAGCTGTTGCTCTACCTCTGTCCCTGCTCTTGTGCCAGGCATCTCATACCCATCTCCCCATCTCTTCCCTTCCATCTTTCCTGTCCCTCATTCTTCTTTGTGCTCCTTTGTGTGGAAGCTGGAGCTGAAGACCTGAACAGCCTGGAATGGGGGCCAGTAGAGCTGCTAACATATCTCTGTTCCTTCTCCTCCCTCCCATGTCTCTGTTCCTTCTTCTCCCTCCCATATCTCTGTTTCTTCTCCTCCCTCCAGCTGTGAGGAAGAAAGAGAAGCAGCAGAAGTTTCACAATGAGCACGCTGCTGTCTGCCGTGGAAGGAGCTAGCTCTGCCTCCTGGAACCAGCCCAACAGGACAGTGCATAACAGGAGCTGGCATCACAGCCTGGAGGATGGGGACTACACGTGGAGCGACTGTGAGGCTGGGCACTTCAGCAGCGTGGCTGTCACGCTGCTCATCTGCTCCTGCGGGCTGCTGGGCAACGGAGCTGCCCTGTGGCTCCTCTGCTCCCGTGCCTGCAGGAGCCCCATCACCACCTATGTCCTCAACCTGGCCATAGCCAACTCCACCTTCCTCCTCTCCATCACCATTGCCCTTGTGATGTTTTACACCCCAGAGTGCCTCTGCTGCAGGCTGGGCTCCCAGGACGCGGGCACTGTGTTGAACATCATCATCCTCTTTGCTTTCACAGCCAGCCTCTACCTCCTGGTGGCCTTCAGTGCCATGGTAACTCTGTCCATCCTCCTTCATCCTGCTGCCCCTGCCATGGCTCCTGGCACTTGCCAGTGTGTGCCCTGCTCTGGGCCCTCTCCTTCATCCTCACCATGACTCTCTACTTCTACCCTGGAGCAGTCGTGCTCTTTGTCCTGAGTTACTTCTTCTCAGTGCTTGCCTTGACTACTTCTGGTCTAATCTTGCTTGCCAGGGTCTTGTGCTCCTCTCAGCAACATCCCCCAAGGAAGCTCTGTGTTGTGGTTCTGATAGCTGTCATCATCTTCCCTTTCCTGACTGCTGATTTTTGGTACTGGCTCTTGCTAAGGCTGTTTGATTTTTCTGTTTTTGTCTTTGACACCTCTCTCCTGCTGGCCTCTGTGAACAGCACCATCAGCCCTGTCCTCTTCATCTTCCTTGGGCGCTGTGCAAACAGCTTCATGTTCTGTGGTAAGGCTTCACTCCAGGGGGGTTTTGAAGCCATAGCAGAGTCACCAAATAGAAGCAAAGCTCCCAGAGAAAACCATGGAAACAATTCTTTGAACCTCTGCAGCCCCTCCCTGAGGGAAGATCCTCAGGAGCTGCAGCCTTGAGTTTCAGGGCAAGACAAGGAGATGGTGTCAGTGGGGGTCTGGCTGGGCTTGAACAGGATTAAAAGCAGCACAACAAAACTAGAGAGACTAGAGACTTATGAGTCCTGGGGGGCAGTTTTGGGTCCCTCACTCACACTTGGACATTGGGGGACTGGAGGGGTTCCAGAGCAGGGCAACCAAGCTGGTGAAGGGTGTGGAGAGCAGGGCTGGGGAGGAGCAGCTGAGGGACCTGGGGGTGTTGAGCCTGGAAAGAAGGAGGCTGAGGGGAGAGCTTCTGCCTCTCTGCAACTTCCTGCAAGGAGGCTGGAGCCATGTGGGGGTTGAGCTCTTCTCCCAAAGAACAAGTGATGGGACAAGAGGTAAACAGTCTCAAGTTGCCCCAGGGGGGGTTTAGGTTGGACATGAGGAACAGCTTCTTCACTGGAAGGGTTGTCAAGGCTGGGCCAGGCTGCCCAGGGCAGGGGTGGAGTCTCCTCGTGTGGAGAGCTTCCAACCCTCCCTGGCCATTGTGCTGCTGGGCAAGCTGCTGTGGGTGCCCTGCTTTAGCAGGGGGCTTGGACTGGGTGACCTCCAGAGGTTCTTTCCAATTGCCTCCAGTCTGTGATTCTGTGATACAGGGAACTGGAAAGAAGACAGTGAGCTTTTGATAGAGAAAGAAACCTCAACTATTCAAGACTCGTGTCCTAATCTGCAAAAAACTCTGTAAGAAACACTTCTTAGATGTTTTATCTGATCACATGTCTTCAAAGCATGACTCACCACCCATGGCTTATGCTTTTGCTTCTCTTTCTAAAGGCAGTGGCATGTTTGTTAGCCTTGGATTTAAGGGAGTGGGAAAAGGACTCTAGAGGCAGGGACGTGGGTGGGTGAGTACAGGCTTCCCTGCCACCTGCAAATGGCATCATGTCCCCTCTCAGGCTTTGTGCTTCCACCCCTCTTTCCAGCAGTCTCCTCTCTGGTGGGATGCTGTGAGGTCCTTTCCTCCTGGTCTTTCCTCTACTCTCTCCCCTCTGCCTGCCCTCCACCTTCCAAGGAGGTGCTCTCCCTGTGTGCTCAGCTGCTCCTGAGGAAAGCTCTCAGCACACGTGGGAATGTCCAGTGTCCTGGTTTGGTTCATCTGGAGGCTTCCTACAGCGAGATATACCTCTGCTAACTGCAAAACACCCCAGAGGGATGCCACCTGATCCCACATCCTTCCTAGAACAGATGAGGAGGTCTTGGCACTGTCAACTGATGGTTCATCCCAGCTGCTGAAGATTATGCCTGTGGTGAGGTGCATCATGCTCTGGAGGTACCTGTCCTCCTCATAGACATGTCAGAGGCTATAGAAGAAGAGGAAATGAGACATTTTCTGGCAGGGTGAAGCCAACCTTGCTCTGTTCACCAGTGGACACAGTCTCAAACTGCACCAGGGGAGGTTTAGACTCGAGGTGAGGAGAAAGTTCTTCACAGAGAGAGTTGTTAGCCATTGGAATGTGCTGCCCAGGGAGGTGGTGGAGTCACCATCCCTGGAGGTGTTCAAGAGGGGATTGGACATGGCTCTTGGTGCCGTGGCTTAGTAGTCGTGAGGTGTTGGGTGACAGGTTGGACTTGATGATCTCTGAGGTCTTTTCCAACCTTACTGATTTTGTGATTCTGTGACAATCCATGCAGTGAAGCACAGCTGTTGTTGATTCAACAGCCTTGGGGGTCAGAGTGTTGCCAACCAAGGACCCCGAATCTAATTCAGGAGAAGGAACAAAAAGATGCTTTAAGTAGGTTGTAAAAGATTGGTGCAATCAGGACTTCAGAGTTTGTGGTCAGCCACTGCAATGTCCATGGAGAGGAGCTGCTCAGCTCCTCCTGAGGCTGGCCAAGTTCAGGGTGAGGGCAGCAAAGGGTTTTCTCCTGATGCTGAAGCTGGGCAACCAAAGGATGGCCCCAGTCCTCCCCAGCCCACGCAGGCAGGGAAGTCCCTAAGTTCTATGAAATCAAGTGGCTGTGTTAATTTCCATGCTTCAGGCTCCTTTTGGTCACAGACATGGAGGTGTGGTCAGTGGAGATGCTGTGAAATCTTTGCTGTGAGCGAAGAGAAGACAGGAGTACTGTCTCGACTTGCCAAGACCGTTGATCTGGTAATCCCTGCCTACTTCTGGCATGGCCTGGTGCCATGGTGAGGAGGGTTTGGTGAGCTGAGTCAGAGCAGGTCTTGTCTCAGCCTCTGCAGCTGTCATTCGCCTGTGTTGTTCTTCTTGCTGGCACCGGAGAGGTGATCTTTGGCATCACAGAGAGGACCTTTGGCACCAGAAAGGTGATCACTGGCATCAGACATCCTGAGATGTACTGTCTTATCTCACTCTTCACCTTGAAATACTTCCTTTCCCCAACTGATGCCTTTTCTGGAGCCACAGCTCCCCTCATCTCCCTATCCAAGTTTGAAGCCCTGGAATGGGTTGTGCAGGGAGGTGGTTGAGGCCCCGTCCCTGGAGGTGTTTAAGCCCAGGCTGGATGAGGCTCTGGCCAGCCTGATCTAGTGGGGGGTGTCCTGCCCATGGCAGGGGGGTTGGAACTAGATGATCCTTGTGGTCCCTTCCAACCCTGACTGAAACTATGAAACTATATCATAAGCTTGGCTGAAGGAAGGCAGAGTCTGAAGTCCCCTTTGCTTCTCCCTGTGGACAAAGCTTTTGTGGAGATATTGAAAAGTGAAACATCTTAAAGCCCTCTCTTGGTTTTCCCGGAGACACTGCAGCAGATTCCCTGTTCCCTTGCAGGGACTCTTCTTCATTGATGATATGGATGAGGGGGTTGAGTCAGTCATCAGCAAGTTTGCAGATGACACCAAGTTGGGAACAGATGTTAGTCAGTTAGAGGGTAGAAAGGCTCTGCAGAGGGACCTCGACCGACTGGACAGATGGGCAGAGTCCAATGGGATGGCATTTAATAAGTCCAAGTGCCGGGTGCTGCACTTTGGCCACGGCAACCCCATGCAGAGCTACAGGCTGGGGTCAGAGTGGCTGGAGAGCTGCCAAACAGAGAGGGACCTGGGGGTGCTGATTGACACCACCTAAACATGAGCAACAGTGTGCCCAGGTGGCCAAGAAGGCCAATGGCATCCTGGCCTGTATTGGGAATAGTGTGGCCAGCAGGAGCAGGGAGGTCATTCTGCCCCTGTACTCTGCATTGGTTAGGCCACACCTTGAGTACTGTGTCCAGTTCTGGGCCCCTCAGTTTAAGAAGGACATCGAGATACTTGAACGTGTCCAGAAAAGGGCAACAAGGCTGGGGAGAGGCCTTGAGCACAAGCCCTATGAGGAGAGGCTGAGGAGAGCTGGGGTTGTTAGCTGGAGAAGAGAAGGATCAGAGGTGACCTCATTGCCCTCTACAACTACCTGAAAGGTGGTTGTAGACAGGAGGGGGTTCGTCTCTTCTCCCAGGCAACCAGCACCAGAACAAGGGGACACAGTCTCAAGCTGTGCCAGGGGAGGTTTAGACTCGAGGTGAGGAGGAAGCTCTTCACTGAGCGAGTCATTTGTCACTGGAATGTGCTGCCCAGGGAGGTGGTGGAGTCGCCGTCCCTGGAGGTGTTCAAGGGGAGATTGGACGTGGCACTTGGTGCCATGGTCTAGTTGTGAGGTCTGTGGGACAGGTTGGACTTGATGATCCTTGGGGTCTCTTCCAACCTTGGTTATACTGTGATACTGTGATACTGTGACTCTTGTTGAAAGACCTCAGCAGGGAGATGACATCCTCCAGGATATGGTATCTCATCAGCCATCCATAGCCTGTTGCAACAAGCTGTGTTTCCTTGGAGCACAGCAAAAAAGCAGCACCTTGTGTGGACTTCTTGGCGTGGACTTGAGTGCTGGGAACATGTCAGTTGGAATCCTCCAGCACTATCAAGCCCAGCTTTTTCTCAGCAGAGTTCAGCCCTGGAATTAAAGTGTGTGACAAATTCCTACCTCAAGAATGAGAACGCTCCTTTCATCCCCGGGTCTGCAGCCTTACCTGCTGCTGGTTAACAAAAGAGTTGGATGGGAGGGATTGATGGGCAGAGGTCAGTGGGATGAGGTTCTACCAGGCCAAGTGCTAGGTCCGTATTTAGGTCACAACAATGCCATGAAGGCTCCAGGTGGGGGGTAGAGTGGCAGGAAACTGCCACATCTGGAATCCTGGGGTCAGTTTTGGTCCTCTCACTCCAAGAAGGACATTGAAGAGCTGGAGTAGGTCCAGAGAAGGGCAACCAAGCTGGGGAAGGGTCTGGAGAACAGGGCTAGGGAGGAGCGACTAAAGAAGCTGGGGATGTTGAGCCTGGAGCAAAGGATGCTGAGGGAAGACCTTTTGGCTCTCTGCAACTCCCTGCAAAAGAGACTGGATCCAGGTGGGGGTTGGGCTCTTGTGCCAATGAACAAGTGGACAGGACAAGAGGAAATGGCCTAAAGTTGTTCCAGAGGAGGTTGGAACAATTTCTTCCCCAAAGGGTTGTGAAGATGTGGCCCAGGCTGCCAGGGCAGTGGTGAAGTCCCATCCCTGGAGGGGTTTCAAAGCCATGGAGATGGGGTGCTGAGGGACCTGGCAGTGCTGGGTGAAAGGTAGGACTCCATGATCTTAAAAGACTCTTCAAACCTAAATGATTCTATGATTCTATGATTGTTTTGTTGCACTTCCCATCAGCTGGGCTCTGCTGGCAGCTCTACAGAAGAACAAAGATGTTCCATGCCATCCATGCCCCTCTCCTGCCATCTAGAGGCACCAACCTCACAGATATTCATCAACCACCGCAGGTGCCGTGCTGGTTGTGTCCCTGGAGCCTCTGAGCCCAGGCATGGGTGAGCTGTGGGGTCTGGAGTTGATGGTCCTGCTCGGGGGAATCCCATCTGGGTTGGGGCTGGGAGAAGGATTTTGTTGCAGGCAAGTTGCCAGCTAGGCTCTGTTCATAGGAGTGTTCTGCTGGCCTCCAGCAGGCACTGGCTCTCTTAGGAGTCGTTATCTTCCACCTCTTGCTGGGGAGGCAGCAGGTGTAGAGGCACAAGCAGCTCTGTCATCACACTGTCTCCATGCTGAACCTCCAGGATCAGGAGGGGGCTGCATGACCCTGCAGAACAGCCACACTGATGCTTGGCACAGCAGCAATTGGCTCTGCTCCTTGATCAGCCTTTCACTTCTTCACAGGAGCCAGGTTGCTGGCAAGATACCAGCATGATCCCCATGGCTTGCCTGTGTTGGCAGTCCTTGCACAGCCCTGCCTTGCTTGAACAACAGACATCATAGTGTCAGAGTGGTTTGGCTGAGAAGGGACCTTCAAGGTCATCTACTCCAATTCCCTGCTGTCATCAGGGACAGTTTCAACTAGAGCAGGGGTACAGACAACCTGACCTGGAAAGCTTCCAGGGATGGGGCATCTGCCACCTCTCTGGGCAAACTCAGAAAATGATTCACCACACTCAGTGCGAAGTGAGATGGCCAAAGCTCCCTCAGAGCCTTCTGTGTTGGCCAATACCCAGACAAGAGAGCTCCACAGCACCACACAACTCATCTGCTGAGCCACAGGACACAGAGTTTATTGGCTGGGGCCAGGGCAGGGACAAGCATTTCAGAGATGGGAAGACAGCATAAGCACAGCCTGTCTGCCAGGCTCCACCTCTCCAGGCCTCCTCAACAGGCAGGTCTCAGACACTGGTCTCCATCACAGCATCCCCAGGCACCTGGCTCCTCTCCTCACTTGTGGCTTCCTCTTCAAACAGTCTTCGGAAGGCAACTTTGACAGAGCATTGGAAGCGGCGCTGCTGGCAGCTGCCCACCAGGAAGTAAAGGACAGGATTGATGGAGCTGTTCAGTGAGGCCAGCAGGCAAGAAATAACCAAAAAACTTGTAAAGTCAAGAAGGAAATTTGACACAGTGAAAGGAAGTCCAAAGATGAACAGGAAGAGGACACTGAGCAGGACAGCAACATAGAGTTTGCCTGGGTGTCGTCTCTGGGAGCCACACCGGAGTTTGATGAACAGGGCCAGGTTGGAAAGCAATGGGAAGAAAGAGAACAGAACAAAATTCACAATGTTTAAAACGCTGAACACTTTAGCACAGCTTTGAGTAAAAATACAAGTCAGAAGGATCAGCAGAAGAGAAAGTGCAGCGAGAGTCCAGATCACCCCACACATGATACCCGACAAATGCTTGGGGCGGTGGCACCGGTACCAAACTGGGAACCAAACAGCCAGGCAGCGCTCCACGCTCATGGCTGTCAGCAGATACATGCCAGCAAAATAGAAAAAGAGGAACACCACAGCCATGGAACCAATGGTCACGTAAAGATCATCACTATGATTGCAATATGCACGTGAAATCGTAACTAGTATAAAACTAACAAGCAGGACCAGGAGCAGAGAGCAGTCGGCGACGGCCAGGTTCAGGACATAGACGGTGAAGGGATTCCGCTTCATGCGGAAGCCCAGGAGCCACAGGACCACCACATTGCCCACAAGCCCACACAAGCACAAACAGGAGACACCTAAAAATACGTAGTAGGCATAATTTGGACTTGCACACTCATCAGGATCAATTTCTTCCCAATCTGCAGACCCATCCGTCACATTCCTCAGTGAGAGGTCTGCTGTCATGTTCTCCTCCACAACAAATCACCCTGCAGCCCCCTAGGAGAGATGAGAAAGGAGAAGGAAATGAGAGGTTTGGTGCTTCCAGCATTCACCATCTCTCCCACTGCCCCATGTCAGCCTGAGGCTGCCCTATGAAGAACTCAAGCCTTGTGCCCAGGACAGGCTCCCATCCCTCCAGTCCTCTCCCAGGTCAGAAGGCTTCACACACCTACCTGTCTCCAACCTCTGACCTCTTGTTGAGTGCTGCTGCAGGAGCTCCAGCACACAGGGTCTCTGTGGGGCTTCCAGACTTGACGGCAGAGAAAGGATGGTGATGTCTGCTGGAGCCAGCCACTGCACTCCAGCCTCCTTCTTCATGCCTGAGGAGCAGATCTTTGCCCACAGATCACATCCTGTGCTCAAGAGACTCCCCTCACAATCTCATCGCATCAGTGATGGCTTCCCCTCACAGGTCCCATGGACAGAGATCTTGTCAGTAGGACTTGGTCAGGCCACTCCCTTCCCGACCTCCTACTGCATTGTCCCTCCATGTCAGTGTCCGGGGCCCACTGTGTGTGCCTGCTGCTGGACCAAGAGACCCTCCACCTGGGCCATCACCTGTGTGGACATCAACAGCATAAGGGCTTCACCTGCAGCCTCTGGTGAAATCCCCAGCTGAGGAATAACCTCAAAACATTTGTCTGCTGTACCATAGGGCTGGAAATGAGATGCAAGGCTCTTATCTCTGCAAACCTCATGCATCAGCACGATGGAGACAGCTCATATTGCTCCCTGTTTCTTTGCAAATTTCCAATTCTCTTTATTTCTTTGTCCCTTTCTCTCTTTTTCATTCATGCTCTCTTGCTTTTTCATTTCTCCTCCCTTTGTCTTGCTCTCTCTCCAATTCTCTTTCACACAGTGTCATTCTCAGGTTCCTTCTCTCTTTCTCCAAACTCAAGCTCACCCCATCTCTCACTCCCCATACCACTCATCCCACACCACACAACACCACCCCTGCCCTTGCCCATTTCTCCAGCCCCTTGGACACAGCCCTGCCTTGCTTGATCAACACAGCTGGGGAAGGGTCCCCCTGGGACCCATGTGTCAGGCCTGCCCCAAGCAAGAGAGCCCCAAAACACCACACATCTCATCTGCTCAGCCACAGGACACAGAGCTTCTGGGCTGGGGCCAGGGCAGGGATGGGCGTTGCAGTAGGGAACACAGCCCTGGTACAGCCTCTTCTCATGACCTGGTCCTCCCCTTCCCAAGCCTGGTCAGCAGCCGGTGGGGGGTAGCTGTGTTACGGTTCAAAGGATTCCCTTTGATCTTGCACCTCTAGATCCAATTCTGACAGTTTTACACTTGGGTAACTCAGCAGCAATGCTGCCAATGAGTTTTTAGGTAATTTAGAAACTAGCTGCATTTCTTTCCTTACAATGTTGCTGGCCATTGGAATCTGCTGCCCAGGGAGGTGGTGGAGTCCCCATGCCTGGAGGTGTTCAAGAGGGGATTGGATGTGGCACTTGGAGCCAGTTAATCAGGAGGTGTTGGGGGACAGGTTGGACTTGATGATCTCTGAGGTCTTTTCCAGCCTTTTTTCATTCTGTGATTCTGTGATTCTTGGAGCAAAGGAAGGCAAACGACACCAAGCGGCTGATGAACTGAGTTTATTAGATTGAACCCGGAGCAGAGCGAAAATGGGAGGGAAAAGCAGTGGGCAAAAGACACATGGAAGAGAAGGGCTATGACCATTTCCCTGCCTTGAACATGGGGCCATTGTCGCAAGAGCAGTTCCGAGTTTCTTGTCGGCGGGGGGGAGCAGGGCCGAGCTTCGTGGCTTGTGTCCGGGCGGCAGGCAGCGAGCGGCGCCGGGCGGAGCGGCGCCGGCGGTGGGAGCGGAGAGGCGCCCGGTGGCTGCCTGCCGCGGAGCCCTCTAGACACGCAGGCAGTGGCGAAGGGAGAGGTGCGGGGCCGTGCAGAGTAGGCAGTGCGGAGCGGCCGGGGAAGGGGGGAGGAGGAGAACGGAGCTGAGCCGAGGCTTCCTCCGTCCCCCTGCTCCCTCCTGCTTCCCTGGCAGTCTGCCCTTTTCTCCCACTCCCCCCATACCCAGGGCTGTGCAGAGCGCCATGCGCACATCGGCCGTTCAGTAGCACTCTTTGAGGCAATGAAAACACTTGGAGTGGGACATCTGTGTGCCATGTTCCACCTCTCCAGGCCTCCTCGTCAGCAGGGCTTCAGACACTAGTCTCCATCACAGCATCCCCAGGCACCTGGCTCCTCTCCTCACTGGTGGCTCCCTCATCAAACAGTCTTTGGAAAGCAGCTTTGATGGAGCATTGGATCCGACAGTGCCGGCAGCTGCCCACCAGGAAGTAAATGAGAGGATTGATGGAGCTGTTCAGTGAGGCCAGCAGAAAAGATACATAAAATTCTTGTGGATAATAAAAAGAAACGAAAATCTCCACACTGAAAGGAAACCCTAAGACAACCAGGAAGAGGACACTGAGCAGGACAGCAACATAGAGTTTGCCTGGGTGTCGTCTCTGGGAGCCACATCGGAGTTTGATGAACAGGACCAGGTTGGAAAGCAATGGGATGGAAGCAAACAGGGCAATATTCACAATGCTTAAAACACTTTGGGCTTGGTAACACTCTTTCCTGAAAGGACAAGCAAGAAACAGCAAAGTAACAGAAAGAGCAGCGAGGGCCCAGAGCACTCCACACATGATTGCTGAGCAGTGCTTTGAGCGGTGGCACCGGTACCAAACTGGGAACAAAGCAGCCAGGCAGCGCTCCACACTCATGGCTGTCAGCAGATACATGCCAGACAAATAGCAAAACAGGAACATAATGAACAGGATAGCATTAGCTAAACCAAACACCCTATAGTCAATACAACAGACCCATGGAATAAAGTATAGTGTAAATTTTGCAAGCAGGATCAGGAGCAGAGAGAAGTCAGCAATGGCCAGGTTCAGGACATAGACGGTGAAGTGATTCTGCTTCATGCGGAAGCCCAGGAGCCACAGGACCACCACGTTCCCCACAAGTCCACACACACAGATGCAAGTGAAGACACAGGCAGTTATAAAGATGGCATAACTTGGTGTTTCACACCAAATGTAGTACTGTTCTTCATGTTCTGGATATGTTGTATTTGTGTGTATTACAGAGGCGTCTGTTGTGATGGTCTCCTCCATGGCTAGTGACCCTGCCCTGCGTGGCTGCCTTATCTTTCTCCCACCACGTCCTAGGAGAGACAAAGAAGGAGAAGGAAATGAGGAACATTGCTGTTCTCAGCACTTGCCATCTTTCCTCACAACCCCACACCAGCCCCAAGCTGCTCGATGAGGGACCCTGCACCTGTTATGAGCAGTTCCCACCCATTCAATCCTCTCCCTGGAGAGGAGGCATCACTCACCTGTGCAATAAAGGTCTCCTACCACTTGGTGCTCCTGGGAACAACGGTAGTGCTGCAAGATTTCCAGCACACAGGGCCTCTGTGGAGCTTCCAGGACTGACAGAACAAAGAGATTGATGATGGCTGCTGGGAACACCTGCTGTGCTTCAGCCTCCTTCTTCGTGCCTGAGGAGCAGATCTCTGCCCACAGATCACATCCCGTGCTCAAGAGACTCCCCTCACAATCTCATCACATCAGTGACAGCTTCCCCTCACATGTCCCATGGAGGATGATCTTGTCAGTAGCAGCTGGCCATGCCACCCTCTTTCTCTTCTCCTGCCATTCTCCTGTTTCATCCCACCACTTGAGGGTCTTGCTAACAGTGTGTGCCTGCTGCTGGACCATGAGACCCTCCACACTGGGCCATCACCTGTGTGTGGACATCAACAGCATGTGGGCTTCACCTGCTGCTCATGGTGTTACCCCCAGCTGAGGAGCAGCTTCAGAGCTTGTGTCTATGCTTCCATTGGGCTGGAAATGGGACTTGAGCTGCAAGGGTCCTGTCTCTGCAAACCTCATCCATCAGCATGATGGAGACAGCTCACTTTGCTCTCTGATTCTTTCTAAATTTTGAATCCTATTTATTCCTTTGTTCCTTTTCTTTTATTTCTTTTTCTCCCTTTCTCTACTTCTATCACTCCATCTGTCTCTCCTGCAATCACTTCTCAGGTTCCTTCTGTCTTTCTTCAAACTGAAGCTCACCCCATCTCTCACACTCAGTCCACAGCACCCCATCACCACCTTTGGACTTGCCCATTTCTCCAGCCCTTTGGGCACAGCCCTGCCTTGCTGGCACAACAGACTAGGGGAAGTCTACCTCTGGGTCCCATGTGTCAGATCTGCCCCAAGAAAGAGCGTCCCCAAAATACAACACAACTCCTCTGCTGAGCCACAGGACACAGAGTTTATTGGCTGGGCACAGGGCAGGGATGGGCATTGTGGAGGGGAACACAGCACCGGCACAGCCTCCACATCTCCAGGTCTCCTCACCAGCTAGGTCTCAGACACTGGTCTGCACCACAGCATCCCCAGGTACCTGGCTATTCTCCTCACTCATGGCTCCCTCTTCAAACAGCCTTTGGAAGGCAGCTCTGATGGAGCATTGGAACCGGCAGCGCTGGCAGCTGCCCACCAGGAAGTAGAGGACTGGGTTGATGGAGCTGTTCAGTGAGGCCAGCACGCAAGAAATATAATAAAATCGTGGATAAAAAACAGCAAGGAAAGTCTCCACACTGAAAGGAAACCCTAAGATGAACAGGAAGAGGACACTGAGCAGGACAGCAACATAGAGTTTGCCTGGGTGTCGTCTCTGGGAGCCGCACCGGAGTTTGATGAACAGGGCCAGGTTGGAAAGCAATGGGAAGAAAGAGAACAGGACAAAATTCACAATGCATAAAACATAGAAAATTTGGTGACAGTTTTCATAAAAAAAGCATGAAGTAAACAGCAAAGTAGCAAAAAGTGCAGCAAGAGCCCAGAGCACCCCACACAGGATGCTTGACAAATGCTTAGGGCGGTGGCACCGGTACCAAAGTGGGAACAAAGCAGCCAGGCAGCGCTCCATGCTCATGGCTGTCAGCAGATACATGCCAGCAAAATAGCAAAACAGGAAGAGCACAAAGAGGATAGAGTTGATCAAAAAAAATACATCATGGGAAAAACAATATTCTGTTGAAATAAAGTGCAATGAAATGTTAATGAGCAGAACCAGGAGCAGAGAGAAGTCAGCGATGGCCAGGTTCAGGACATAGACAGTGAAGGGATTCTGCTTCATGCGGAAGCCCAGGAACCACAGGACCACTGCATTGCCCACAAGTCCACACACACAGATGCAAGTACAGACAACTGAAATAATCAAGATGTCATAACTTGGTTCTTCACATGGATCATAATCAAATTCCTGAGAAGCTGCAGGTGCAGGAGTCGTGTTGCTCAGAGAGTCCTCTGCTGTGATGGTCTTGTTCATGGCAAATGGCTGTGCCTCGGCTGGCCACCTTCTCCCTTCACCTCCTGGGAGAGATGAAGAAGGAGAAGGAAATGAGGGCCTGCAGCACTGCCAGCACTAACTGTCTTCCCCACAACTGCACAACAGCCTCAGGCTTCCCTTGGAAGAACTCTAATCCTGTTGTACCCAGGACAGGTTCTCATCCCTCTTGTCCTCTCCCCAGTCAGAAGGCTTCAGCACCTACCTGATTCCAACCTCCGACCTCTTGGTGCTCCTGGGAGCTGTGCAGCTGCTGCAGGAGCTCCAGCACACAGGGCCTCTGTGGAGCTTCCAAGCCTGACGGGACAAGGAGACTGGTGATGGCTGCTGGGGACACCTGCTCTCCTTCCTATGTGCCTGAGGAGCAGACCTCTGCCCACAGATTACATCCTGTGCTCAAGAGACTCCCCTCACAATCTCACCACATCAGTGACAGCTTCCCCTCACATGTCCCATGGATGATTATCTCGTCAGTAGCAGCTGGCCATGCCGCCCTCTTTGTCTCCTCCTGCTGTCCTCCAGGTTCATCTCACCGTGTCGGGGGTTCTGGCTATCTGTTTGTGCCTGCTGCTGGACCAAGAGACCCTCCACACTGGGCCATCAGTGTGTGGACATCATACAGCATCAGGGCTTCACCTGCTGCCTCTGGTGAAAGTGCCCAGGTGAGGAATAGCCTCAGAGCTTGTGTCTGTGATTCCATAGGGCTGGAAAATGGACTCGAGCTGCAAGGCTCTTATCTCTGCAAACCTCATCCATCAGCATGATGGAGACAGCTCACTTTGCTCTCTGTTTATTTGTAACTTTTCAATTCTATTTATTTATTTGTCCTTTTCTTCCTTTTTAGAATGGAATGGAATGGAATGGAATGGAATGGAATGGAATGGAATAGAATAGAATAGAATAGAATAGAATAGAATAGAATAGAATAGAATAGAATAGAATAGAGCAGGTTGGAAGAGACCTTTGAGATCATCACATCCAACCTATCATCCAACACCAAGTAATCAACTCAACCAGGGCACCAAGCTCCCATCCAGGCTCCTCCTAAACACCTCCAGGGATGGGGACTCCACCACCTCCCCGGGCAGCACATTCCAATGGGCAATCACGCTCTCTATGAAGAATTTCTTCCTAACATCCAGTCTAAACCTCCCCTGGTGCAGCTTGAGACTGTGTCCTCTTGTTCTGGTGCTGGCTGCCTGGCAGAAGAGACCAACCCCCACCTGGCTACAACCTCCCTTCAGGTACTTGTAGACAGCAAGAAGGTCTCCCCTCAGCCTCCTCTTCTCCAGGCTAAGCAACCCCAGCTCCCTCAGCCTCTCCTCACAGGGCTGTGCTCCAGACCCCTCCCCAGCTTTGTTGCCCTTCTCTGGGCACCTTCCAGCATCTCAACATCTTTCCTAAACTGAGGGGCCCAGAACTGGACACAGGACTCAAGGTGTGGCCTAACCAGTGCAGTGTACAGGGGGAGAATGACCTCCCTGCTCCTGCTGGCCACACTGTTCCTGATACAGGTCAGGATGCCCTTGGCCTTCTTGGCCACCTGGGCACACTGCAGGCTCATGTGTAGCCTACTATCAACCAGTACCCCCAGGTCCCTTTCTGCCTGGCTGCTCTCCAGCCACTCTGACCCCAGCCTGTAGCACTGCCTGGGGTTGCTGTGGCCAATATATAGAACCTGGCACTTAGATGTGGTCAGTCTCATGCCTTTGCACTCTGCCCATCGGTCCAGCCTGTCAAGGTCCCTCTGCAGAGCTCTCCTATCCTCTAACAGATCAACTCCTGCCCCCAACTTGGTGTCATCTGCAAACTTACTGATGATGGACTCAATGCCCTCATCCAGATTGTCAATAAAGGTATTAAAGAGCATGGGGCCCAGCACTGATACTTCATTCTTTCTTTCCCTTTCCTTCTTTCTTCAGTTCATTCTTTCCTTCCTTCCTTCCTTCCTTCCTTCCTTCTTCCTTCCTTCCTTCCTTCCTTCCTTCCTTCCTTCCTTCCTTCCTTCCTTCCTCCCTTCCTTCCTCCCTTCCTTTCCTCCCTCCCTTCCTCCCTTCCTTCTTTCTTTCTTTCTTTCTTTCTTTCTTTCTTTCTTTCTTTCTTTCTTCTTTCTTTCTTTCTTTCTTTCTTTCTTTCTTTCTTTCTTTCTTTCTTTCTTTCTTTTTTCTTTTTTTCTTTCTTTTTCTTCTTTCTTTTCTTTCTTTTTCTTCCTTGCTTTCTCTCTTTTTTTCTGTCCATCTCTCTCACACTCTCCTGGCCAGGTTCCTTCTCTCTTTCTCATTCTCCAAACTCAAGCTGAGCCCATCTCTCACTTTCAACATAATTAATCCCACACCACACAACACCAACCCTAACCTTGCCCATTTCTCCAAAACTTTATGCACAGCCCTGCCTTGCTTGCACAACAGACCAGGGGAAGTCTCCCCCTGGGCCCTTTAAAGTATCAGACCTGCCCCGAGAAAGAGAGCCCCCAAAACACCACACAACTCAACTGCTGAGCCATAGGACACAGAGTTTATTGGCTGGGGACAGGGCAGGGACAAGCATTGTAGAGGGGAACACAGCACCGGCACAGCCTCCAGGCCAGGCTACACATCTCCAGGCCTCCTCACCAGCTAGGTCTCAGACACCAGTCTCCACCACAGCATCCCCAGGCACCTGGCTCCTCTCCTCACTCATGGCTCCCTCTTCAAACAGCCTTTGGAAGGCAGCTCTGACAGAGCATTGGAACTGGCAATGCTAGCAGCTCCCCACCAGGAAGTAAAGGACAGGATTGATGGAGCTGTTCAGTGAGGCCAGCAGAAGAGATATGTAATAATATCATGCATAATAAATACCAATGAAACTCTCCACTCTGAAAGGAACCCTTAAGACAAGCAGGAAGATGACAAGGAGGAGGACAGCAACATTGACTTTCCCTGGGTGTCATCTCTGGGAGCCACATCGGAGTTTGATGAACAGGGCCAGGTTGGAAAGCGATGGGAAGAAAGAGAACAGAACAAAATTCACAATGTTTAAAACAGAGAATAACTGGTGACAGCTTACTTAAAAAAAAAACACCATGTAATTAACAGCAAAGTAGCAAAAAGTGCAGCAGGAGACCAGAGCACCCCATACAGGATGCCTGACAAGTGCTTAGGGCGGTGGCACCGGTACCAAAGTGGGAACCAAACAGCCAGGCAGCGCTCCACACTCATGGCTGCCAGCAGATACATGCCAGCCAAACAGCAAAACAGGAACAAAGTAAACAAGGTATCAGTGGTCAAAACAAGTGCAAAATAGGAAAAACAATATTCTGTTGAAATAAAGTGCAATGAAATGTTAATGAGCAGAACCAGGAGCAGAGAGAAGTCAGCGATGGCCAGGTTCAGGACACAGACAGTGAAGGGATTCTGCTTCATGCGGAAGCCGAGGAGCCACAGGACCACTGCATTGCCCACAAGTCCACACACACAGATGCAAGTACAGACAACTGAAATAATCAATCTGTCATAACTTGGTTCTTCACATGGATCATAATCAAATTCCAGAGAAGCTGCAGGTGCAGGAGTCGTGTTGCTCAGAGAGTCCTCTGCTGTGATGGTCTTGTTCATGGCAAATGGCTCCTCCCTGGCTGGCCACCTTCTTCCTCTTCCTTCACCTCCTGGGAGAGATGAAGAAGAAGAAGGAAATGAGGGCGTGCAGCACTGCCAGCACTCACTGTCTTCCACTCAACTGCAAACCAGCCTCAGGCTTCCCTGGGAAGAAGTCCATCCCCTGTTTTCCCAGGACAAGTTCCCATCCCTCCTGTCCTCTCCCCAGTTAGAAGGCTTCAAGCACCTACATGACTCTCCAATTCTCTCTCACAGTGTCATTCTCAGGTTCCTTCTCTCTTTCTCCAAACTCAAGCTCACCCCATCTCTCACTCCCCATACCACTCATCCCACACCACACAACACCACCCCTGCCCTTGCCCATTTCTCCAGCCCTTTGGACACAGCCCTGCCTTGCTTGATCAACACAGATGGGGAAAACTCCCCCCTGGGACCCATGTGTCAGGCCTGCCCCAAGCAAGAGAGCCCCAAAACACCACACATCTCATCTGCTCAGCCACAGGACAGAGCTTCTGGGCTGGGGCCAGGGCAGGGATGGGCGTTGCAGTAGGGAACACAGCCCTGGTACAGCCTCTTCTCATGACCTGGTCCTCCCCTTCCCAAGCCTGGCCAGCAGCCGGTGGGGGGTAGCTGTGTTACGGTTGAAAGGATTCCCTTGGAGCAAAGGAAGGCAAAACGACAGCAAGCGGCTGATGAACTGAGTTTATTAGATTGAACCCGGAGCAGAGCGAAAATGGGAGGGAAAAGCAGTGGGCAAAAGACACATGGAAGAGAAGGGCTATGACCATTTCCCTGCCTTGAACATGGGGCCATTGTCGCAGGAGCAGTTCCGAGTTTCTTGTCGGCGGGGGGGAGCAGGGCCGAGCTTCGTGGCTTGTGTCCGGGCGGCAGGCAGCGAGCGGCGCCGGGCGGAGCGGCGCCGGCGGTGGGAGCGGAGAGGCGCCCGGTGGCTGCCTGCCGCGGAGCCCTCTAGACACGCAGGCAGTGGCGAAGGGAGAGGTGCGGGGCCGTGCAGAGCAGGCAGTGCGGAGCGGTGGGGGAAGGCGGGAGGAGGAGAACGGAGCCGAGCCGAGGCTTCCACCGGCCCCTCGCTCCCTCCTGCTTCCCTGGCAGTCTGCCCTTTTCCCCCACTCCCCCCACACTCCGGGCTGTGCAGAGCGCCATGTGCACATCGGCCGTTCAGTAGCACTTTTTGAGGCAATGAAAACACTTGGAGTGGGACACCTGTGTGCCAGGCTCCACATCTCCAGGTCTTCTCGCCATAAGAGCTTCAGACACTGGTCTCCATTACAGCATCCTCAGGCACCTGGCTCCTCTCCTCACTTGTGGCTTCCTCTTCAAACAGTGTTTGGAAGGCAACTTTGAGGGAGCATTGGAACCGGCACTGGCTGTAGCTCCCCACCAGGAAGTAAATGAGAGGATTGATGGAGCTGTTCAGTGCGGCCAGCAGAAAATAAAAGTACACTGGACGTCTATGGAAATAATAAATGAAAAACTCCACAATGAAAGGAATCCAGAAGACAACCAGGAAGAGTACACTGAGCAGGACAGCAACATAGAGTTTGCCTGGGTGTCGTCTCTGGGAGCCACATCGGAGTTTGATGAAGAGGACCAGGTTAGAAAGCAATGGGAGGGAAGAGAACAGGGCAATATTCACAATGTTTAAAACACTGAATACTTCATCACAGCTTCCAGTAAAAGCACAAGTCAGAATCAGCAGCAGAAGAAAAAATGCAGTGAGAACCCAGAGCACCCCACACAGGATGCCTGACAAATGCTTTGAGCGGTGGCACCGGTACCAAACTGGGAACAAAGCAGCCAGGCATTGCTCCATGCTTGTGGCTATCAGAAGATACATGCCAGCCAAATAAAAAACCAGGAAGAGAGGTAACAGGATAGCATTGCCTAAATTGAAATCCTCATAGTCAAAACAGTAGGCCCATGAAATAATGTAGAGTATAAATCTTGCACCAAGAATCAGGAGCAGAGAGAAGTCAGCAATGGCCAGGTTCAGGACATAGACGGTGAAGGGATTCTGCTTCATGCGGAAGCCCAGGAGCCACAGGACCACCACGTTCCCCACAAGTCCACACACACAGATGCAAGTGAAGACACAGGCAATTATAAAGATGGCATAACTTGGTGTTTTACACCAAATGGAATTGTATTCTTCATGTTCTGGATATCTTGTATTTGTGTGTATTAGAGAGAGGTCTGTTGTGATGGTCTCCTCCATGGCTAGTGACCCTGCCCTGCGTGGCTGCTTTCACTTTCTCTCACTATGTCCTAGGAGAGACAAAGAAGGAGAAGGAAATGAGGAACATTGCTGTTCTCAGCACTTGCCATCTTTCCTCACAACCCCACACACAGCCCCAAGCTGCTTGATGAGGGACCCTGCACCTGTTACGACCAGTGCCCACCTATCCAATCCTCTCCCTGGAGAGCAGGCATCACTCACCTGTGCAATAAAGGTCTCCTACCACTTGGTACTCCTGGGAACAGTGTTGCTGCTGCAGGAGCTCTGGCACTCAGGGCCTCTGTGGAGCTTCCAGGCCTGACAGGACAAAGAGATTGATGATGGCTGCTGGGGACACCTGCTGTGCTTCAGCCTCCTTCTTCGTGCCTGAGGAGCAGATCTTTGCCCACGATCACATCCCGTGCTCAAGAGACTCCCCTCACAATCTCATCACATCAGTGACAGCTTCCCCTCACATGGCCCATGGACGGTGATCTTGTCAGTGGGACTTGGTCATGCCACCCTCTTTGTCTCCTCCTGCTGTCCTCCTGTTTCATCCCACCGCATGAGGCTCACCCTCCTAACAGTGTGTGTGCCTGCTGCTGAACCGAGAGACCCTCCACATTGGGCCATCACCAGTGTGTGCACATTAACAGCATAAGGGCTTCACCTGCTGCTCGTGGTGAGATCTCAGTGGAGGAAGAGCCTCAGAGATTGTGTCTGTGATTCCATAGGGCTGGAAATGGGACTTAAGTTACAAGGCTCTTCTCTCTGCAAACCTCATCCATCAGCATGAAGGAGACAGCTCTCTTTGCTGTTTCTTTGTAAATTTCCAATTCACTTTTTTTTCTTTGTCCCTTTCTCTCTTTTTTCTTTCATGCTCTCTTGCTTTTTCTTTCCTTCTCCCTTTGTCTTGCTATCTCCCATTCTCTTTCACAGTGTCATTCTCAGGTTCCTTCTCTCTTTCTCCAAACTCAAGCTCACCCCATCCCTCACTCCCCATACCACTCATCCCACACCACACAACACCACCCCTGCCCTTGCCCATTTCTCCAGCCCTTTGGGCAGAGCCCTGCCTGGCTTGACCAACCCAGCTGGGGAAAGCTCCCCCTGGGACCCATGTGTCAGGCCTGCCCCAAGCAAGAGAGCCCCAAAACACCACACATCTCATCTGCTCAGCCACAGGACACAGAGCTTCTGGGCTGGGGCCAGGGCAGGGATGGGCATTGCAGTAGGGAACACAGCCCTGGTACAGCCTCTTCTCATGACCTGGTCCTCCCCCTTCCCAAGCCTGGCCAGCAGCCGGTGGGGGGTAGCTGTGTTACGGTTGAAAGGATTCCCTTGGAGCAAAGGAAGGCAAAACGACAGCAAGCGGCTGATGAACTGAGTTTATTAGATTGAACCCGGAGCAGAGCAAAAATGGGAGGGAAAAGCAGTGGTCAAAAGACACATGGAAGAGAAGGGCTATGACCATTTCCCTGCCTTGAACATGGGGCCATTGTCGCAGGAGCAGTTCCGAGTTTCTTGTCGGCGGGGGGGAGCAGGGCCGAGCTTCGTGGCTTGTGTCCGGGCGGCAGGCAGCGAGCGGCGCCGGGCGGAGCGGCGCCGGCGGTGGGAGCGGAGAGGCGCCCGGTGGCTGCCTGCCGCGGAGCCCTCTAGACACGCAGGCAGTGGCGAAGGGAGAGGTGCGGGGCCGTGCAGAGTAGGCAGTGCGGAGCGGTGGGGGAAGGCGGGAGGAGGAGAACGGAGCTGAGCCGAGGCTTCCTCCGTCCCCCTGCTCCCTCCTGCTTCCCTGGCAGTCTGCCCTTTTCCCCCACTCCCCCCACACTCAGGGCTGTGCAGAGCGCCATGCGCACACCGGCTTTTTCAGTAGCACAGTTTGAGGCAATGAAAACACTTGGAGTGGGACACCTGTGTGCCAGGCTCCACATCTCCAGGTCTTCTCGACAGACATCTCTCAGACACTTGTCTCCATCACAGCATGCCCGGGCACCTGGCTCCTCTCCTCACTTGTGGCTCCCTCTTCAAACAGTCTTTGAAAGGCAACTTTGAGGGAGCATTGGAACCGGTGCTGCCGGCAGCTGCCCACCAGGAAGTAAATGAGAGGATTGATGGAGCTGTTCAGTGCGGCCAGCAGAAAAGAAATATAAAATTTTTGTGAGCGATAAGGAAAAAGGAAAGTCTCCACACCGAAAGGAAACCCTAAGACAACCAGGAAGAGGACACTGAGCAGGACAGCAACATAGAGTTTGCCTGGGTGTCGTCTCTGGGAGCCACATCGGAGTTTGATGAACAGGACCAGGTTGGAAAGCAATGGGAAGGAAGAGAACAGGACAAAATTCAAAATGCTGAAAAAATATATGATGTAGTAATTGCTTCTACGAGGAGCATCAGGAAGAAACACTGAAGCAACAAAGAGTATAGCAAGAGTCCAGAGCAACCCACACATGACTGCTGAGCAGTGCTTTGAGCGGTGGCACCGGTACCAAACTGGGAACAAAGCAGCCAGGCAGCGCTCCACACTCATGGCTGTCAGCAGATACATGCCAGACAAATAAAAAACCTGGAACAGAACGAACAGGATAGCATTGGAGAAATCGAAAACAAAATAGTCAATACAAGAGACTGATGTAATAATGTATAGAGTGACTTTTGCAAGCAGGATCAGGAGCAGAGAGAAGTCAGCAATGGCCAGGTTCAGGACATAGACGGTGAAGGGATTCTGCTTCATGCGGAAGCCCAGGAGCCACAGGACCACCACGTTCCCCACAAGTCCACACACACAGATGCAAGTGAAGACACAGGCAGTTATAAAGATGGCATAACTTGGTGTTTCACACCAAATGTAGTACTGTTCTTGATATTCTGAATATGTTGTATTCATGTGTATTAGAGAGGTGTCTGTTGTGATGGTCTCCTCCATGGCTAGTGACCCTGCCCTGCGTGGCTGCTTTCACTTTCTCTCACTATGTCCTAGGAGAGACAAAGAAGGAGAAGGAAATGAGGAACATTGCTGTTCTCAGCACTTGCCATCTTTCCTCACAACCCCACACCAGCCCCAAGCTGCTTGATGAGGGACCCTGCACCTGTTACGACCAGTGCCCACCTATCCAATCCTCTCCCTGGAGAGCAGGCATCACTCACCTGTGCAATAAAGGTCTCCTACCACTTGGTACTCCTGGGAACAGTGTTGCTGCTGCAGGAGCTCTGGCACTCAGGGCCTCTGTGGAGCTTCCAGGCCTGACAGGACAAAGAGATTGATGATGGCTGCTGGGGACACCTGCTGTGCTTCAGCCTCCTTCTTCGTGCCTGAGGAGCAGATCTTTGCCCACCGATCACATCCCGTGCTCAAGAGACTCCCCTCACAATCTCATCACATCAGTGACAGCTTCCCCTCACATGGCCCATGGACGGTGATCTTGTCAGTGGGACTTGGTCATGCCACCCTCTTTGTCTCCTCCTGCTGTCCTCCTGTTTCATCCCACCGCATGAGGCTCACCCTCCTAACAGTGTGTGTGCCTGCTGCTGAACCGAGAGACCCTCCACATTGGGCCATCACCAGTGTGTGCACATTAACAGCATGAGGGCTTCACCTGCTGCTCGTGGTGAGATCTCAGTGGAGGAAGAGCCTCAGAGATTGTGTCTGTGATTCCATAGGGCTGGAAATGGGACTTAAGTTACAAGGCTCTTCTCTCTGCAAACCTCATCCATCAGCATGATGGAGACAGCTCTCTTTGCTGTTTCTTTGTAAATTTCCAATTCACTTTTTTTCTTTGTCCCTTTCTCTCTTTTTCTTTCATGCTCTCTTGCTTTTTCTTTCCTTCTCCCTTTGTCTTGCTATCTCCCATTCTCTTTCACAGTGTCATTCTCAGGTTCCTTCTCTCTTTCTCCAAACTCAAGTTCACCCCATCTCTCACTCCCCATACCACTCATCCCACACCACACAACACCACCCCTGCCCTTGCCCATTTCTCCAGCCCCTTGGACACAGCCCTGCCTTGCTTGACCAACCCAGCTGGGGAAAGCTCCCCCTGGGACCCATGTGTCAGGCCTGCCCCAAGCAAGAGAGCCCCAAAACACCACACATCTCATCTGCTCAGCCACAGGACACAGAGCTTCTGGGCTGGGGCCAGGGCAGGGATGGGCGTTGCAGTAGGGAACACAGCCCTGGTACAGCCTCTTCTCATGACCTGGTCCTCCCCTTCCCAAGCCTGGCCAGCAGCCGGTGGGGGGTAGCTGTGTTACGGTTCAAAGGATTCCCTTGGAGCAAAGGAAGGCAAAACGACAGCAAGCGGCTGATGACTGACTGAGTTTATTAGATTGAACCCGGAGCAGAGCGAAAATGGGAGGGAAAAGCAGTGGGCAAAGGACACATGGAAGAGAAGGGCTATGACCATTTCCCTGCCTTGAACATGGGGCCATTGTCGCAGGAGCAGTTCCGAGTTTCTTGTCGGCAGGGGGGAGCAGGGCCGAGCTTCGTGGCTTGTGTCCGGGCGGCAGGCAGCGAGCGGCGCCGGGCGGAGCGGCGCCGGCGGTGGGAGCGGAGAGGCGCCCGGTGGCTGCCTGCCGCGGAGCCCTCTAGACACGCAGGCAGTGGCGAGGGGAGAGGTGCGGGGCCGTGCAGAGTAGGCAGTGCGGAGCGGTGGGGGAAGGGCGGAGGAGGAGAGCGGAGCTGAGCCGAGGCTTCCTCCGTCCCCCTCGCTCCCTCCTGCTTCCCTGGCAGTCTGCCCTTTTCCCCCACTCCCCCCTTACCCAGGGCTGTGCAGAGCGCCATGCGCACACCGGCTCTTCAGTAGCACAGTTTGAGGCAATGAAAACACTTGGAGTGGGACACCTGTGTGCCAGGCTCCACATCTCCAGGCCTCCTCGCCAGACATCTCTCAGACGCTGGTCTCCATCACAGCATGCCCAGGCACCTGGCTTCTCTCCTCACTCGTGGCTCCCTCTTCAAACAGTCTTTGAAAGGCAACTTTGAGGGAGCATTGGAACCGGTGCTGCCGGCAGCTGCCCACCAGGAAGTAAATGAGAGGATTGATGGAGCTGTTCAGTGAGGCCAGCAGAAAAGAAATATGAAATGCTCCTCTATAAAATTGAAAAAGGAAACTCTCCACAATCAAAGGAAACCCTAAGACAACCAGGAAGAGGACACTGAGCAGGACAGCAACATAGAGTTTGCCTGGGTGTCGTCTCTGGGAGTCACACCAGAGTTTGATGAACAGGGCCAGGTTGGAAAGCAATGGGAAGAAAGAGAACAGGACAAAATTCACAATGCATAAAATATATAGGATGTGGTTAAACCCAAGACCAAAATTATGGAGAAGAAACACCAAAGTGACAAAAAGGGCAGCAAGAGTCCAGAGCACTCCACACATGATTGCTGAGCAGCGCTTTGATTGGTGGCACTGGTACCAAACTGGGAACAAAGCAGCCAGGCAGCGCTCCACACTCATGGCTGTCAGCAGATACATGCCAGACAAATAGCAAAACAGGAACAGACAGATCAAAATATAATCTAGAAAGTCAAATTTTTTATAGTCAATACAAAAGAATTCTGAAAGAAGGTATAATGTAAATTTGACAAGAAGGATCAGGAGCAGAAGGAAGTCAGCAATGGCCAGGTTCAGGACATAGACAGTGAAAGGATTCTGCTTCATGCGGAAGCCCGAGGAGCCACAGGACCACCACGTTCCCCACAAGTCCACACACACAGATGCAAGTGAAGACACAGGTAGTTATAAACATGGAGTTACTTGGACTTTTACACCAAGTGGAATTGTATTCTTCAGGTTCTGGATATGTTGTATTTGTGTATATTAGAGAGAGGTCTGTTGTGATGGTCGCCTCCATGGCTAGTGACCCTGTCCTGCGTGGCTGCCTTCTCCTCTCCTTCCACGTCCTAGGAGAGATTAAGAAGGAGATGGAGTTGAGGAATTTGCCATCTTTCCTCATAACCCCACAGCAGTCACCCTGCCACCTGTCACACTTATGAGCAGTGCCATCCCATCATGTCCTCTCCCTGGACAGGAGGCATCACTCACCTGCCCAGTGAGATATCCTACCTCTTCGTGCTCTTGGAACTGTGATACTGCTGCAGGAGCTCTGGCACATGGGGCCTTTGTGGAGCTTCCAGGCTTGACTGGACAAAGGGATTGGTGATGGCTTGCTGTAGACACCTGCTCTGCTTCAGCCTTCTTCTTCGTGCCTGAGGAGCAGATCTTTGCCCACAGATCACATCCCGTGCTCAAGAGACTCCCCTCACAATCTCAACCACATCAGTGACAGCTTCCCTCACATGTCCGTGGACGGTGATCTCATCAGTAGAAGCTGGCCATGCCACCCTCTTTGTTCCTCCTGCCATCCTCCTGTCATCCACCACTTGAGGGTGCTAACAGTGTGTGCGCCTGCTGCTGACTGAAGAGACCCTCCACACTGGGCCATCACCTGTGTGTGGACATCAACAGCATCAGGGCTTCACCTGTGCCACTGGTGAAATCCCCAGCTGAGGAATAGGTTCGGAGCTGTGTCTGTGGTTCCATTGGGCTGGAAATAGGACTTGAGCTGCAAGGGTCCTGTCTCTGCAAACCTCATCCGTCAGCATGATGGAGACAGCTCAATTTGCTCTCTGTTTCTTTGCAATTTCCAACTCTCTTTATTTCTTTGTCCATTTTTCTCTTTTTTTTCATGTTCTCTTGCTTTTTCTCCTTCCCTTTGTCTTGCTCTCTCTCTCCCATTCTCTTTCACACAGTATCATTCTCAGGTTCCTTCTCTTTTCTCCAAACTCAAGTCACCCCAATCTCCACTCCCCATCCACTTATCCCACACCACACAACACCACCCTGCCCTTGCCCATGTCTCCAGCCCCTTGGACACAGCCAGGCCTTGCTTGATCAACACAGCTGGGGAAGGGTCCCCCTGGGACCCATGGTCAGGCCTGCCCAGGCAAGAGAGCCCAAAACACCAAACATCAATTGCTCAGCCACAGGACACAGAGCTTCTGGGCTGGGGCCAGGGCAGGGATGGGCATTGCAGTAGGGACACAGCCCTGGTACAGCCTCTCTCATGACCTGGTCCTCCCCTTCTCAAGCCTGGTCAGCAGCGGGGGGGGTAGCTGTGTGTACGGTTCAAAGGATTCCCTTGGAGCAAAGGAAGGTAAAACGACAGCAAGCGGCTGATGAACTGAGTTT